>JAQFXW010002175.1:0-13488 GCA_034693945.1 Dendrobaena attemsi
GAATGCAGTCCACCAGAGACAAGAGGAGAGAGAGTTGAGCATCATCGATTCATCACATTAGACATAGATTTCGTCAGAAACGTATACCCACTAGCTGTGTGCATGTATGTGTGTACACTACTATTCAGAGGCGGTCCCGACTACAGCCCGAAGGTGGGTCAGAGTTTTACACGCCAAAGCGACACGAGCAATAATTGTGAGTGAAGGACTTGTTAAAGGTCCTTACGCGGCGGGTGGGATTCGAACCTGTAACCCTTCGGTTGAAAGGCGGCCACCTTCACCACTACACTACCACGTCCCATTCTGGTGATAGATGATGATGATTCTGTTTAAAAAAAATGAAAGATTCTGGTCCACTTCAGTTGTCTCGATTCACCAGAGCTTGACTAAATGTACACTAACCTAACAAGAGGAAAGAGTTGAACATCATCATAAACATCGATATCGTCGTCGTAAACGTATGTATATACCGACTGGGATTCTGCAGCTGATAAAATGATGATTCTGTTTGTAACTATATAGAAGAAAGATTCTAGTACACTAACGATGACTAATCAGTTGTCTCGAGTCACCACGGATTGACTAACGGATTGACTAACGGATTGACTAACGGATTGACTAACGGATTGACTAACGGATTGACTAACCTTCCAGTTGGCGTGTTTGGAGATTGCTCCAAGAACGAAGATTGTAGAGACCGGACCGATAAACGAACCAGCAAAGCCTACTGTCATCTGCAGACGTACACAAGTCAATCAATCAAAATTTATATAG
Organism: Dendrobaena attemsi; assembly: GCA_034693945.1. Classification (NCBI taxonomy): domain Eukaryota; kingdom Metazoa; phylum Annelida; class Clitellata; order Crassiclitellata; family Lumbricidae; genus Dendrobaena; species Dendrobaena attemsi. The sequence goes on from JAQFXW010002175.1 coordinate 775, forward strand.
CGCATCTTCAAGATCTCTACTCAGATGCAATACCGATCCAGGCCAAGCGGAAGTATGTGTATTATTAAAGGTAGGTTGAAGAAGGAGCGCTATATAAATGCTTAAAATGAATGAATACACGAGTCCATACAGCACTGGGTCGAGTCGACCAAAACATCAGCTGGGAAGTATTATTATACCATTACTAAGACTCTGACTAGACCGATAAATGCTACTTCAATTCCTACTACTTTCTCTACAACTCACTCTACTAATATTATAATCAGTGTCCAGTGTTCTAAGTTGCTAGACCCTGCTATAGCTAATGGAATTTGAGGGACTTTTGTGTATACACACAAAGGGTCTTAAACGGACGTTCAGACAGACCTCCAATACACCGAGTAGGTTGCTGAAGGGGCGCTATATAAATGCTTAGAATGAATGAACACACCAGTCCCTACAGCACTGGGTCGAGTAGACCAAAACATCAGCTGGGAATGCCTTTAAAAGGTGTTTCGCCCAATCAGAGGCATTAACTCATAATTAGAAAACAATCGACGACATGCCAGCAACCGGGCCTTGGCCTTCTCTGTTCTAGGACCCTCGACCTGGAATGGACTCCTTCTTGAACTTCGCCCCTTGCCAAGGTCCATCTCGCCAGGGTTCCTTCTCATCATAAGACTGTTCTGTTCAGCTACGCTGGAGTTGGGAACGCCTCTGAGTGATCTTCTTGAAGGGGCGCTATATAAATGTTCGAAATGAATGAATGAACCTGTAGAATGGAGACTTTAACAGTAGATCCGATGAAAGCAACTCCAGTGGCTAGAGCTCCGAATAGCACCACTTGATTCAAACACACAGAAACAGCAGAAACAGTTATCACGACGAACACTATGTCACATGAAGCAGCGGTTCTCAACCTGTGGTCCACGGACCACTGGTGGCCGCGGGAATATTGCCAGGTGGTCCGCGACTCGGTGGCAGATTAAATAATTTCTTATATGAATTGCTTAAACCTAACGTTTTATATTCTTCGCATTTGAAAGACAAAGAAAATGTGTGAAAAATGTTGGTATTGACCAATAAAGTCATCAGCAAAATTAATTTAGGGGCAGATATCGACTTTCAGATGAAATTCGACGAATGACAAAACTCAATTAGGTGAAGTATTCACATAAATATATAAATATACAAAATATATTTGTGCTGTTGACATGTGATCCGCTACGCCGGCGAAAACTTTCTAAGTGGTCCTTGAGTCCCAAAAGGTTGAGAACCGCTGACATAGGGAACACCAATTTCCAAATAATATTCTATTATGCTTACAATTATAATTATTATTTGGATCTACTTTAACGAAAGTTTCTCCATAGCGCCCTTTCAAGACAATCTACTCAGAAGCATTCCTGTCCTAACCATGACTGAATCAGAAAGTTTTTGGTTGCTGGAAAGACCTTGTGCGATGACCCCTTGGAACTAGGCGTAGTAGTGCGACATGCGGGCTGTTCCAAGTCACAGGAGGACCAGCAAATAAAATGAAGATTGCTGCTGCCTAATATCAGTCCTAGAGTGAGACTCTAGAGGTTCAGCTTGGTAATTAGGTCGTTGCGCTTCGGCTTGCTAACTCCGACGCACCAGCGGCTGTAGTCGGGACCGCCTCTGAGTAAGCCTAGTAGTGAACTTTAAGAGGTTGTATAGAAATACAAACATACACAAGGGATCACGGCACTTCTGATATAACATAAGAGGTCGTTGCATCCAAATAATTGTGGAACATAGAAATAGCCTTACCTAAGGCTCTGTTGATGAAAACCTTCCTTGCTTCCGACAGATCGTCTAGTTTCCATTTCAACATGTCCTCCCAGCAGTTTGCCGCTGCACTGCTCAGCGACGATGAAATGGTGCTTCAGAATAATAGCAAAAAATCCAATAGGAAACACATCATATTGACGAGTAGACCAACAACAGAGAATTGGGATAGAGAAAAGATTATACCGGTTCACAAAGAAGCTGAAAGAACGGGAAAATCTTCCGTAATAATAGTCCCAGCTTGCGGTAATAATAATTTTCTTCGAAAGCAGGTTGGTGTATTCTTTAATGCGGCAGCACACAGTTGCATTTTCTGGTAACTTTTATGGCATTGCAACTCAGAGAGAGCTAACTGGGAGAGCCCAGTTAGCTAGGCTCATTGGCTACATTGGGAGCGCGTCGGCCGTGTTTTGCACGGTACCGAGTTCGAGCCCGATGTCTGACGACACTCAGAGATTTAACATCTCGGGCTAGCAATGGGATGGTCGATGCCTTGCGTCCGAAGGGTCACGGATTCGATTCAGACCCGAGCCACCGCGTAGGGACCCTGAGCAAGTCGTTCACCTACAGTTTCTCGTGGCGCTTCGGCGTGAAAACTCCGACAATTCCTCGGGCTGTAGTCGGGACCGCCTCTGAGTAGTAGCGGACTTGATGGGGCAGTATAGAAATGCATAAATTAAGAAAATAAATAAAATAGATCACTACCTCAAGGCTGATCCGTAAAGCGCGGACAGGAACAATCCGGAAAATCCAGGTGAATCGGAGAAAAGCGTCACGACAAAATATGGCAGCAGCTGAACAGGTGAGATAAGTTCACTGTCAATTATTGATGATTTACTGTCAAAAGTCCTACTTTCACCTCATCGTGGTGGGAGGTTAACACTGAACAAACGAGTAGAGGATTGCCCGGTGAGGCTAGGCGATCAGTGGAGAGTTTGTTGGCCTAAGAACAGGCAGGTGTTGTAATGACACCGAAGGACGAAAGAGGCCATTAAAATAATAGGCCCACCAGCTTCCTTGCCGTACTGAGAGAGAGAGGACTTGTCACCACCCGGGGTATATTACTAAGAAACCTTCAAAAAAGGCCTCATCGTCGGCACATGCCTGATGGTAGAAAATAAATATTTTACATCGTTAGCCTAAACGAAGATAATAATTTAGTATCGGACTTTATATCAACGTAATACTGTAATCAGAAGACAATGTTGTACAATTAAAATGTTCTACCTGTAACACGAGAGACATGAATTACTGGTCTGACCATGTTAGGACTATCGATGTCTTTGTTGGCCAGAGGATCGCACTTGATGGACGAATAGTAAGCCACGATGATCAATCCAATCATGGCCAATATTGCAAACATTATTATGGTCGGAGGAATGTTTGACAGGACCATTCTGAAAATCAAAGAGGAATTTTTAACAGAATCATTCTGCAAAATTAAGAGGATTGTTTAACAGAACCATTCTGAAAATCAAAAGCAATTGCTCTTGAATCTAAAAAGAAGGATGACTGTAAACGATGTATGTAGGCCTATAATGCATTCAGATATTTGATTGTATGAATGTACCATTATGTAGGTCTATTATGAATGTATATTGTATTACATGAATAATTATTCAGTACACGTGAATATATAAATTATACGGCAGGATGGACTTAACTTCTCGAAACTGCTGAAACGAGTACGAGACAGTGGAAGGATGAAGTATGATAGTGAGATGAGAAAGGTGACATGCGACGGATCTAACAGCGAACAAGAACGACGACACTGGTGATGATGTTGCAGCAGTAACTTGTTGACAATGATATTGCTGCTGATATTCAGCGACCAGGCTGCACACATTTCTATCCAACTAGAGCTTTTATACCAGGTTCTGGAACATTTCTATCCAAATTAGAGATGTTATGCCAGGCTCTGGAACATTTCTATCCAAACTAGAGATGTTATGCCAGGCTCTGGAACATTTCTATCCAAACTAGAGATTTCATGCCATTATCTGGAACATTTCTATCCAAACTAGAGATGTTATGCCAGGCTCTGGAACATTTCTATCCAAACTGGAACATTTGATTATAAAGACTTCGTTATGCAATGACTTACCTCCTTGCCTTTGAGAGTCTATCGACGGCGCAGTATCTCTGAATCGATATCTGCGACAGTCCGCAGAAAGCGATCGAGTTGATCGAGGTTCCAATGAGAATATTCCAGACCGTGTGACGCTCGCGCGGGTCAAGGCTGATACTGTACAACATAACCAGCAAATGGCCGAGGATTCTATCTAAATTTAGACGGTGCATAGGTCCATGTAGGTTGTTTTTGCATTGGCTTCCACTTCCACAGTGGGCAAATATGACACTGTTACAGAGTTAATGCACTGGGCTGACACTTCCCTGATGGGTTGGTTACCCGTATCTACAGCTGGGTTCTCTGCTGTGCCCGCAAGTATTCAGCGAGTCATTCAACGGACCAAGCCGAGGTTTCAATTTTCCCCTAACGGACCTTTCCTGTATGGAACATCAGTAACCTGGAATGGTCTTCTTCTGTAGTGACTAGGATTGCTTTCTTCGTTGTTATTATGATTTTGAAAATCGTTCAATTAAACAGAGGTTGGAAAAATTGTATCGAAGGGGATATACGTATACCTTTTCTAATTTCTCTCCCCTTCGTAATCGAAATCTTATGATCTCGTGATTTCTAAAGCGAATAATAAAGCCAAGCAAGCGCTGGGCACCAGCTAATTCACGAGCGTTGCGTAAAGTCGAAAGGGGCTTGTATCAATTCCTCAGCCACTTGAATCATCCTCTAATACTTGTATCTGTCTCCTCCTTATTCAGCCTCAACATCTTCAGATCTTGATTTATTTGGTCGCTCCATCTTTTTCTTTGTCGTTTCCGGCTGCGTCCTCCGTAGACCTCTGTATTCATGATTATTGTAATACAGCTGTCATCTTCTCTTCGCATCACATGCCCGTGTTATGAGAAGCTACAGTATGTGTATTATATATTTTAATAATAAAATCCAATTATCATACCCAACTGCAGTTGCCAGTAACAGTTATATGGTAAAGATAGAAGATTATTGTTACCATTAAGTAAACCATGATGATGATGATGATGATGATGATGATGATGATGATGATGATGATGATGATGATGATGACGCGATGATGATGATTACAACGACGATGGCGACGATGACGACGACGACGATGACGATGATGATGATGATGAGAACGATGATAATGATGATCATGACGATTATTATCATGACGATGATGATGATGATGATAAAGCGGTCATGGTTACTTTGCCCAGACGAGTCGACCTTCGTCTCCAGCCAGTTTGAAGACGTTTGCCATTCCTCCGATCAATATAAGTCCCTTCGGAAGAATAAAAACCATAAATTTCATTTTCATTTGTCCAGTATGATCAATTCGCAGTAGCAAGTCTATCAATGAATTTTGAAACTGAATACTGATACGAAAAATATTTCAATCCTTTTCGTATTCGTAATTGAGTCGAAACAGTTTCCTAAGATACATGTAAATAAAACATATTCGTTTATTAAGTTCACAATGACAGACCGCAACATGATTACAGACAGGTTATACGAAATACGGCCCGCATAGCACGACACGCAGGTCGGCCTTTACAGCGGGTTAGACTTATACTAATGGTCTAAGTGCTGGAAAACTCCTGGTACGGCTAAACCAGGAGTAGGGGTTAGCGATCCTATTTTCCACACAACAGAAAGCGCCTTTGGCGGCTAACAGAAGCTTAAAATAAATTACTGCCCTATGTGGGGCTCGATCTCAGGTCGCCAGATTAGTATTCAGCTTATCGACCAGCCGCTCTTTCCGCTTAGCTACGAACCCACCCCAAGCCTATTTTAATAATGATTCATGACTAGTATGATCATGACTCTTCTTCTACGATTTACATACGCAACTGTAGGCAACTCTACCACACTTTAACATAAGTTGCACTACATTGTCAGATAACAGTAAGTTATTAGGTATCAGGTAGACCCTGACTTATTGACTAGAAGTCTTTCAAATGTACACAAACCAAGCAGGAAGGATTCAATTACATGTAAATAGGCCTACTTACAGTAATTTCCAAAATTGAGAAGCAATGCTACAGCACTGAACTTGTTTGACGACACTTTTTTTAAACCAGCATCTATATATAGAAACACTTTTAAATGGGTTGCCATTGTTTGGTATTATTTACTATTAAATTAAAGAGTGTAATCTAGATGCCTATTCTTGCGTTATGATTTCAGAAAGAAGGTTATCTCTCGGTCCTTATCTCTGGGTGGTTATTGTCGTCGTCGCAACAGCCGCCATTCTGTTTACTGCCCGGCGACATCTGCTATGGACTCCTGGAGAAGCCGCTCTGATGGCTCATCCTACTCGGACGGCTCCTACTGCTCAATGGATCTCCAAGACAGCTGAAGTGATCGGTGACCGTAATCCAAGTGCTATCCACTTGAAGTACATACAACAGCTGGAAGAATCCCCAAAAGAGGAATTGAAAGTTGGGAATCGTTTGAGTATGAGACATGGAGTGGATGCGGATGAGGTGTTGTTAATTGAGGAACCAGGAGCCGACTGGCTAAATGAAGACGAAGAGATGGACAGAGGCGTTGTGAAACAGGAGCAGGAAATAGAAACATCATTTGAGAACAAATGGGCTCCACTAGGAAAGCCCCCACCACCTAGACCTAAGCCACCACCAAAACCAAAGCCTCCACCAGTTCCTGTTCCGACTAGACCCAGACCGCGACCTACTCGACCGAAACCAAGACCTACTCGACCTAGACCAAGACCTACTCGACCTAGACCAAGACCTACTCAACCGAGACCAAGACCAACTCAACCAAGACCAAGACCTACTCACTCAAGACCAAGACCTACTCAACCAAGACCAAGACCTACTCATTCAAGACCAAGACCTACTCAACCAAGACCAAGACCTACTCACCCACCGCCAAGGCCTACAAGACCAACACGAAAACCAACGCACCCACGACCTACTAAAACAATACCTACCAAACCAACACGACATCCTACTAAGCCTAGACCAACCAAACCAACACTGATTCCAACTAAAACAAGACCTACAAAACCTACTCAGATACCTACTAAACCAAGCTCTACTAAACCAACTCCAATTACTACTAAACCAAGATCTACAAAACCAACTTCAGTTCCTACTACGCCAGGATCTACATGTACGAAACCAACCAAATTGCCACCAGTTACACCAACAGAATCGCCCATGCCACCACCTGAGCCATCTCCAACCCAACCACCACCTGACCCACCTGAGCCATCTCCAACCCAACCACCACCTGACCCACCGGTACCATCTCCAACCCAACCCCAACCAGTTCCCCCCATACCTTCTTCAACCCAATCACCACCTGGCTCATCAACAGCAAGTCCCGATTTGCCAACCACGATGATCAACGTAACCACAGAAGCTGAAACAACGGCCACTATTGATAAGCGTAAAACCAAGAAAACCAAAAAGCCTAAAACTAAACCTTCTCATCCAACCAAGCCTCATTCTCCGCACCCTCATAAATCCACATCTCCGAAATACACCACATCTACTTCCAAAGCGCCAACTACATCTAATAACAGCGGCGCTCTCCCCAGAAACAAAGTAACACTGGTTATCTCAGTTATGGCTTGCCTCTTGAAGGTATTCGATTTTGCCATCCTAATGTAGTTATTGCAGCTAGTTCTGATTCGCAATTAAGGTAACTAATGTGTTATAGATAATCATGATCAAAGAATCACAAAATGTAACACTTCCACGGTCTGTTAAGTTAAGAGTATTCAGTCACACTGATTCTCCATAAGATCCAAAATCCCCTTTTCAAATTTTGTATCCAACCCAAATCCTCGTTTTATTTATTACATGCCTTTTAGATGTAAGATTTGCTTACCAAGACAGCTGTCATATATGTGTGCTATCCTATCTATGTCTTAGACCCGAAAAGCTGCTCATTTAGCCAGAAACAATAGTTTAGCACTATTAGTCAGCAAGGGTTAAATCGATTTAACCTCAGTAAGTACAAGTAAATGTTTGCAGTTGCAACATATGAGACTGTTCAATGACGGGCTTGACCGAAAATATTATTATTGCTAAATTGAAACTATTTAAAGATTCGTTCCTTTTATTCATTTATTAACTTCTATAATTTACATAGCTGTATTTGTAGATGATCCATATACAGGGTGAGGCAAGAAAGACCCCACAAGTCTTTTGCCAATATCTTCGTAAAAAGTGAAAATCTTCAAATAAAATTCCTCGGTCTCATAGGCAATTCATATCTACATATACCTGCCGAATTTCACCAAAATATTTAAAATAGAACAAGAGTTATTCAACTTTTAGTGACGTCACCCACTGTTTTTTTATTGCTCGAAAACGATAAACAGAATTTTGCTAATAACAAATGACCCCCACGTTTATTGCCAATATCTCCGTCGAAAATGGGTATTTTTAAATAAAACTTTACAGGCAGCAAGGCAACTCATACCTACATATAACTGCCAAATTTCATATCTTTAACAAATCAAAGGTAAGGTTATTCAACTTTTAGTGACGTCACTCACTGATTTTTGATGAGGTTTAACAGTTGCTTGCTAATATTTCAGCCAAAACTAAATATATTTCATTAAAATTCTACACTCTTCAAGGTAATTCATGTTTACATCTATGGGCCAATTATTATCGAAATATCTTAAACACAACAAAAGTTCCAGCACTTATAGTGAGTCCACCTACTAAATTCTGCTGATTTAAAACTGGCAAGGCAACAAATGTTCCCTCAAAAAGTGTTGCAACTTTAGTTGCGCTTGAAATATAAAAAACTTTGTCACTCTATGTAGATATTATCTGGCTTTAAGCCTGTCAAATTTCATTAAATACTATTTATGTTTGGCGAGATACTAGCAAAACACTGTTAAACGCTTTTGAGCCATCAAAAACAGTAGGTGACGTCACTAAAAGTTGAATAACGTATGTTCTGTTTGAAATATTTTGATGAAATTTGGCAGTTCTACGTAAATATGAATTGTCTTTCAGTCTTTGATTTGAAAATCCCTATTTTTGACGAAAATATTGGCAAAAAACATTGGGGGAGTCTTTTTATGCCACACTCTGTACATGCAATGTTATGCTAAACTAGTTTGAATTAACATTTATAATTACAAAACGTCTCTGTGGAAAAACTGGAACGTGACCATCATCATCATCATCATCATTATCATCATAATCGTCGTCATCATCATCATCATCATCATCATCATCGTAATAATCGTCGTAATCATCATCATCATCATTATCATCATCATCATCATTTTCATGGGTAGGTCTATCATTATGATCAGCTATGATGATATACCATCATAAATTACCTTTGCAATTTTACTTTCATGTTGTGTCTCACGTCAAGTTAACAAGGACTACTTCTAAGAGTCAAATATTGTAACTTACAACTCATTTGTAATCGTTTGTACTATTTAATATCCGTGAAAATAGTTAATAGACTTGAGAATATTGTTTCCGGTTAACTAAGGAAAGTATTTTCTTCAAATCGAAAATTAACTAGGGGCCTAAATTGACTATTCGTTGTACCTTTTTTTGATCGTCAACTGAACGAGTCGTAATGAACTCATGGTAGTGGATTAGTGTTTGAGGCCTGGATGAAATCCCAAATAAACCTAATCCAAATTGACTTGATCTTACTTTTAACACAAGAGACAATTAACATGATTGGACAGACATTCAGATATATTTTCATCGATCGTTATTTAGATAATATCATAGCAAAATTCAAGATTTGTGTAAATTTCTTAGATCAGAGCTGTTTGATTTCGAAGAAAGTATGTTGTGTTTTCTCTAAAGCTTGTACTAAGTGCACTTCGTTCATAATCATATTACACTTATTAAGGTAATCTGCCGTTACCAAAAACAGAAGAGCTGTCGTCATGATCGAAAAGTATTCCCAGCCGGGGACTATCAAGCTTTCTTGTTGCGATGGCACAGACCAAGGTGACACTCTTCACAGAATATATAGCAGTCGTAGCTAAATGCCATAGATTTCGTGACCGGACAATAGCAGGTTCGAATCCACTCCAAGCCTCGCCGTAGAGACTTAGGCAAAGTCCTCTGATCACTGGCAAAACTATTTCTCAGAGGGAAGGGAATATAGTTTCTATAATATTCAAGAAACTGGTATGAAGAATCTACAATCATAATCCTGAAACTAACACTGTTATCGCCGTTCATGACTCCTTGAAACTAACCGTCAAAGATAAAAATCTCAGTTGCTCAAGGCGCATCTTCGTGTAAACTCCAACACACCTGTGGGCTGTAGTCGGGGCCGCCTCTGAATAGTTGTGCATAGAAATAAACACATAGCCTACAATGTACATACAATAGGCCTAAAGAAAATCGATGCATTTCTTTGTCTTATTCCTCAAGCGCAACGTCTTCTCAATTTACGACCGCAGTTAAACGTAATACGTCTGCTTTCTGAGGCTCTCATCCATGTCGCTGCTCGTCAATAATCACAAACGGCGATGCGGATTAATTCACTCGACATGGGGTTTGGTCTTAACATGCCAAAGACCGGACCAACAATTGGGCGCGTTCCGGTTCAGTACTCTCAATTAGCGCATCAGAAGAAGCACTGTTCGCTCAACTCGTGAACTCCTTTCTGCGAATCGATTTGCAATTCCATGGCTCGTACATGTAGTTAGATTACAATTAATAGTAGGCTATCATCTGGAACAATGGTGTTATCATCTGGGATGATATTCGACGAGCTGCATGTAGTTTCGTCATTAGATACATGTATGTATACATGTATCAATGATTAAAATAGTCTTTGTGTTGCTGGTCACGGCAGCGTCAAGATCAGTTGGACATACGTAGGTGTACATGCGGACGTGAGACAGAGTTTTGACAGTCAAATTATTCGTCCCGAATCCTCCCAAGAATTCCGATCTACAGAAAACGTGTACAGGTAACCAGTCTCTACATGTATCTCTTTGCCACTTATCCGAAAACTAAGCCATTGTATTGTAGACCTGTTGCATTGTATCTTCCTTTAATGACACTAGCTGACAATCCGAAATGAGTTTACATATGAAGATAAATTACTTCTAGTAGGCCTATTCCGATCAATACTAGGAGCCGAGGAAGAAACAACCATTCATAGAGGCCGGGAGTTAATAGATTCTCGTATCTAATTTATGAAATTCTTGAACTTAAACGATTAATTTGAACGACTGAAACTAAGGTGCGATTTTTTGGATATCAACTCTATTAAAACATGAGCAGCGGCGGATCTAGAAATTCAGAAAGGGGGGCCCCCAAAATTTTGCAACTCATCTTCCCCAAAATATATTGTTATTTTGCCATCAATCACACATTTTTTTATTTCCTTGATAAAAAATACGTTATGGTTAAATTTTGGTACGCATTGAAGTTAAGTTTTGGTCAATTAAGAAGCTTAAAGAGGACGCGCGAAAAAATTTTTGACCTTTTTTAAATGCAACATCATGTGATACACGGTATTTGGACGCCGCGGTAATATATTTTGGAGTCCATGGACGCATCGTTAATTTATTATTAATTTTAAGTGGGTTAACATTGAAATTAGGGTTAGGGTTACGGAATGAATATTGGTTAGGGTTATGTCTAAGGGGGGGCCCGGGCCCCCCGGGCCCATCCCCCCTCTGGATCCGCCACTGCACATGAGTTTTTTCTCTCGAGATTATAGATTGATCTATGCTATGAAGTTTGTTGTCAGAATTTAATATTTGACCCTTACTTACGATGTTGAGGTTTTTCAATGGCAGTTCCTGCATTTCACTATGCAGCAGTAGAATAGTGGTCATACCATTTGAGAGATCGTTTCAGTTCAGTTAACAAAGAAAACTTCAGAATTATATTGACTCGTGATGTAGGCCTACATTCATGCACTGTTAAAACTAATGCGATTGTAATTTCTATTTCCCAGTCAATCTGTAGAATATTAACCTGTTACTAAAGAAAGCGTTGTTCTAACTCAGCCGTTCTGACGCCATAAAACCTTGCACAATGGATGATCCATTCTAGAGCAATAAACCGTCCTAATACTCATGCTACGACGGCTAGAATTCGCAATCCATCCATCCTTTAGTGCATTCTCCTATCTTTTCATTTCTCGAGACCTTCCGTTTAGCTATCCTTCTATTAATATAAAATGTTATCAAATGTTGTCTCCCGCATACTACACATAAGTTACAGTTCAAGTATTGCTTTGTCGCGGAATGGTGTGCCCAAACGTGGAAGTCAAAGCCTTCTACGTCTACTTTGATCAATATTTTAGTGCTCGTCTCTCTCATTACAGAAAGGCTATTTTGAATTCCTTTCATACACAGTAAAGTTTATCGTAAACACCCTGATTACGAAATTACGAGTACTTAAATATTATAATTAATTAACTTTCTTAGCTTCACTTTATTACCGTGATTGTCTTCTTTGTAATTATACTATGTATATTGTGGCTTTCTATAAGGGTGACCAGCGGCGGATCTAGAAATTCAGTAAGGGGGGGGCCCAAAAATTTCCCAACTCATCTTCCCAAAATGTAATGTTATTTTGTCAGCAATGACACATTTTCTTATTTCCTTGATAAAAATACGTTACGGTTAAATTGGGGTAAGCATTGATGTTAGGGTTTGGTTAAAGTTTAAAGATGACATTTGCGCGCGAGCGCGAAAATTTTTTGACCTTTTTTAATGCAATATCGTGTAACACACGGTATTTTGACGCTGCGGTAATTTATTTTGGAGTCCATGGACGCATCGTTAATTTATTTTGGAGTCCATTCACAAATTATGGGCAACGCCC
>JAQFXW010002176.1:0-13487 GCA_034693945.1 Dendrobaena attemsi
GTAATGAATTAAAACGTTGTCATTCAGTATACATTGTATAATATAGGTTAAATGGTTGAAATGTTTCTCGATTACCAATGGCTCGGTTGGCCGATATGTTAGCGAGTCTGCCGGGGACGCTATAGGTCGCGGGATCGAGCCTGATCGCAGGAGAGAAATTTTTAAATTTAAATTACAGAGCGTTAGTCCGGACAGACAAACACCGCGTCACCGATCGAAAGATGCAGTATTATTGTTTAGAATTATTTTTTTTTATTTCGTTAATTATTTGTGCATTTCTCTACAGGTCCAAAAGATGAACTACCTAATTTTCAGGGTCTAAGGTATTTTTACAGGGATACAAAGTCACCACAATTTACTGAGAAACCGATGAACAAACTCTTGGCCCTTACAGTGTGAGCAGCCCACTGAAATGTTCTAGTTGTGGTCCTGATCTTATGAACCCAACCCATCCCTACATCTATGTATGCGATTATGCATGAATCTGGACACTTGCTATTGTGTCTCCTAAGCATCTCACATAAGTGCTACTGTCTGTATTAGTCTCATCTATCTGCTGATAATGAAAGTGCACTTTTTACAAGGTTCAACTGTCTGAATGAAATTTCTGTGTGTTTCCTAAATATAATTTTCTTATTTTCTTCATCATCATTTATCTCATTTTCGCTTTATATTTTTTGTTCACTTTAAATTTTATTTCTATTTCATCGCTTCCAGAGCGCTGAACGCGACCAAGAACTCTGCCGCTATGGTCGCCTGCACCCAGGAACCATTCCAGTCCAACATAGTTCAGGCAATGTCGTGGTTCAGTTCAATCGCGACGCAGTGCACGTCACCGATATGTCTACCGTCGGCTGCGCAGGCCTGTCTGAGTACGCTCAACGACACCATCAACAACATGCTCTTCCTAATGTCACCCATAATGGATGAGGATGACCTGAACAGTTTCTGTGGGTGAGTCTCACTTATCCAGTCTAAGCTATGATCTGAGCTACTGAGGTCAGATTGCATTATTAAGGCAGTGCTGTCCAATCTTTTTATTCATATATTTCCATATTGCCTCTTCAAGTCAATTACCGCTCAGAGACGGTCCTGACTACAGCCTGGAGGTGTGTTGGAGTTAACTTGCCAAAGCACCTCGAACAATTGTGAGTCAAGGATTTGCTCAAGGTCCGAGTTATCCAAGTTATTGTGAGCCTAATGTATCTTGCGTAAATGTTGTTATAAGGTCCCACTTTAAATGAATAAATCTCGCTTGAGTTTACATGAGAAAATATATTATTTGCACAAACAAGAACACGATACAATGAAGATACGAAGAAGAGCCAGACTCTCTTTCGAAACACCTCCTGTTGTCCACCATAATGTCCAACGGACAACAGCATGAACCACTTCCGAAGCACAACGGCAACTGAGGACAACGAAACAGAAAGTAACACGCGGTAACTAAGTACAGCGGACACTTGGTTTCTCAAAAGAACACCGTCAAACGGTCTCACCGACCGAGAAAATATCAAGCTCAGTCATACTAGATTGGACCTATTGTTATGCCTATGATAAACTTACTGTATACATGGGATGTAGACTATTTTGCATTTGTTTTGTTTTGCATAGTTCGATCCAGGATTCCGTCGGTTGTATCGAGGGTGATCTGAAGGATTGCACCTCTGCTCAATCGGGTTCAATACTCCAACAAATGAATACCTTAATTCCACTCGTCACGGGCACCTGTCCATTGCCGTGTTTGAATCAACCATGTCTGTCCATTGGAACCTGCAATGAGACTGCGTACGACCAGTACGAGTGTATCTGTCCAGGGGGCGTCACTGGGACAGCATGCGAGAACGGTACGTTGTTTGCCAGATGGCCATTCCGTCTGTTATCTGTTATCTGACTATTTAATATGTGCTCACCAGTAATCTCGCAAAGATGCTGAAGATGTTGTACTCATTTCAATTTTCAGGGATGTAGGGTTAAAGTATTTTCATAGCAGTAAGTAAGATTCATAGGGTTATTAAATAGTATACGAGAGGTATTGGGAAAAAATGTGTACAGTTTAGTGAGCTGTCTGTGATGGGGCAGTTCTTATGTTTAATCTTGTTGGTGGATTATATTTCTCGAAATTAACAGTCTTGAATATTGCTTAGCATGATGACTGCTGATTTGAGTTGCTTCCATCTTCGCTTTGGGTTTCATGTGTACAGTGTTTGAGTCTGAGAAATCAGCTGCGTTTGGTTTCTTTGCTGTCATATTTAAACTCTTGTTTATTTTGTTACCATTTATTTCCCTTGGAATTGTAGATTTTATTTTTAAAAGCAAAGCACTGAGGATACAATGACATTCAGGCACCATGCCAGTTATATATGTACTTTAGGCCTACCCAGTCAGTTATGTAACACCCGCTTTTCACTTATGTAATGTTTTGGTTGTTCTTAGTTCCCTCATGCGATACGAACGATGCATACACCTGTATCGAGCAGATTAAGAACTACCTCTTCTGGTTTGACATCTCCAGTCCAGTTCCTCCGGACCTGCCAACACTTCCGGCCTCTTTCTATAGCAACTTCTGCAGGTCAGGAGCCTTATTCGAGGCCCTTACAATTTCGTTTCTATTTATTGTTTTCATGTAGGCATTGTATGGAATGCAAATAGCTCGGGTCGTTAGCAATTATCACTGTAGTATATTTAGTTAATTAATTCTTAGTGAAATTTGTTTGTTTCCACAGAACAGTTGTGATGTTTTACGACAAAAACTTACATATGTGTGCATGCTAACACCCAGAATTAAAAAAACCTTTATGTATAAACTGATGAAATTGTTGCCTAAGAACTAAACTTTGAACCAGTGTCTCTGATCCTTCTGACACCAGACTCTGATCTGCCATTGATATATCGGACAATCCATCTGACATGACTGAGGGTTTATTAATCAGCTCGGCTTTAGAGTAATGCTTAAGAGAAGTTTCCAAGTTACAATTGAACGAACTTGATGGGTGACCTGATGATTGTGTTTTTACAGCATTGCTCTTGCTGCAAAATCCTGCATGATGCCGTACATTGCGACCTGTAATGATGCAACGCGTCAGAGTGTCTATGCGTATTACAATGAGTTGCTGGGCTTTGTCAACGAGACCTGTGTAGAGCCATGCGCCTCCTCTCCATGTCAAAACGAAGGCATCTGTTCGGATTCCGGCTCTTCCTACAACTGCACTTGTTCGCCAGGTTACAGTGGAATGAACTGCCAACAAGGTGATGCGTTGCTCTTGCTCAATTTTAATGACTTCTCTTTTTCAACACCATTCACAAGTAGTACAATTAGTAGAGTTGTTTACGTAACTTTGTGAATGTTAATAGTTAACCAATATGTGACACACCCAGTTTTTCCAAATCATAGGTGTTTTACAATAATTATGGGTACAAAAGTTACCACAATTTACTAAGAAACTGTTAAATGAACTCTGGGTTCTTGTGTTTTGAACACCCTCCCCAGTCAAGTTGTCTAGTTGTGCCTCTGGGTGGAGGTATTTGATGGGGGGGGGGGGGATGATTATCTTACTGATGGTCAGAATTGACAGGATTTCTTCCATGATCTCTAAGAAAGCAATTATTAAGTTAATGCTGATGCTGATGGTTTGATTAAGTCGTCAACTAGTGTGCTGAACATTTTGTGAGTTATAGAAATAGACGAGATGAATAAGCAGACAAAGGCTATACCTTGAGATGTGTTATGTGTGTTTATGTGAATGACCAATTCATTCTTGTGTGAGAGTAATAATTATTTAGTTGGTGAGTTCTATAGTGTCTTCAAGTCTTCTACTACTCAGAGGCACTCCTGAATATAGGGTTGAGTAAGAGTTAACACGTTGAAGCGCCTCATTTACTATGCCTTCTGGCGAATGAAGGTTGAGTATATCTGATTCTATCTTAGATCTTAATTTCTTCATATTACCAGAGTCTTCTTATCCATTATACTTAGCCGCCTCTTTACAGAGAAATCGTGGGTGAATGACTTTACGCAGTGTCTTAAGATAAATTCGAACCACGACCCTACAGATACAAGGCGGCGAACATCACACCTCATAGATATTTATTTATTTATTTTTATTTTACGCATTTCTATACCGCCCCTTCAAGTCCACTACTACTCAGATAATGATGACATTGTGACTTGTTTCTGCTTTAGATCTTTGTCCTCTTAACAACATCAGTTTCAGCTTCTGGTATTCGCTTCAGCTTCTCATCACATCGTACAGTGATTTCTGCACGTAAGTGGGATCGTTTAAAATCAAGTCTAAATGTAGACCTTTGTTTGTGTGCTTCTAACGAAAAGTTAGTTAAAGCAAATTAATTGGTTTCTCATTTCTTGATATTCAGTTCTGTTGTGCAATTCAAATTCTTAAAACTTATCAGAATATAAAACCTTATACTCAGCATCACTGAGCAGTTGTCTTGAATGGGTGCTATATAAATTATTCTGATGAATTAATCATATGTAAAGTTTTGTAAAGATCCTCTCCATAGTATAGTCCAGAGGCAAATATGAGACTGGAAACCGTAAGATGCCAATCATAGTTTTTGAATACAATAAGGTTTTATAGGTTTGGTGCATGCATTACCGTATAAATTATATAATTAATAAATTATAGGCCCTATATGTGTGTTTTTGTAGTTTTGTGTGTGCATGTATGTGAGTATATAACAATCGCACATATTATGTACGCTTACTTATTTTGTGACAATTGTTATTCTTGTAGTAATTTGAACATGGTACAGACGCAGACAATGAGCCAAGCGGTCAATTGTACCAGTAGCATTCAGCAAATAACGAGCAATGTGGAGCAGGACTACAGCAACGCGTTGAATCCAATGTGCCCTTCTGGACGTAAGCATCTCATGTTTCGTATCTAATGCAGTCTGGCCTATCGTCTTTCAGAATTTTGTCTACACGTCTACCAGTTATATTCATTGAATGCAGTTTAATCTATTGTCACGCTACGCTATCCTATCGTTTTGGTTCTTGTGAAATTGGGAAGGAATTTTAGTTGCAAGTTTGCTGTTTCTGTGAATCAGTAGATGCTACTCCCTGCATCCCAATGATCGATTTTGATCACTATTTTCTGCATCCCACTGACAATCCAGTGGAACATTTCCTGTTTTCTGCACCCATTGATATCAAATTCCTTCAGCCCAGTGACCAATTTCATGCAACTGAGTGACCAATTTCATGCAACTAAGTGACCAATTTTATACACAATCAAATGACTAATTTCATGCAACTAAGTGACCAATTTCTTGCAATCCAATGACCAATTTTATGCAATGCAACAACCAATTTCATGCAACCGAGTGACTCACTTTGCCAAGACTTGTAGTACAGATGCTGCACTTTACATTGATTCAAAATATTTAGAATATTATATTCACATACCCGTATTTTCATATACAGAGTTACCGGGTAATAGAGACTGGATAGTTTCTGGTATCTTCAGTTCATTCTTTTGAGAGTTAATTGTGTAGTAAACTGTTGCCTGGGACATGCATTTCACATGTATGGTCTTTTCCAGAACCGACCCCGAGCTGTAATTTCACGGCCTTGAACAATCAATGCCTTCAGAGCTTCCGCCCTCTTCTGTCCTACTTCAACAACCCCTCGGATCAACAAGCCGCCCTACTATGCAGGTAAGCAGACATGCCTCTTGATATGTCGCTTCTGAGTAGGGATCTTGAAGGGGCGCTATACAAATTGCGATTGCGATTGATTGATGTTTATCGTCTTTATTGCTTTGATCGCAATCAAGTCCCGTAGTTTTTGTGATTATAAAGAAAACATTTGCAAATGCACTTTTAAACCTTCAGTATATTTGTGTTTAGTTGACCAGCTTGCACGTTTACGGTTTAAGAGTCAGTTTGTTTGGCTTTGTGAATAATAAACTTTTATGGTGATGGTTATATTATTTATTACGTATTGCAAATTCTAAGTAATTTCAGCGGCTATTTGCTTGCTAAATATTGATCTGCATAATAGTTTCTGAAAGTAGTTATGTTATGGTTGTCTTTAAGGTTGACGTTCGGAATGTAGTTGTCGTACAGTTGTCTTTCCAAATGTAGTTGTCTTAAGGTTGACTTTCTGATATTAGTTGTCTTACAGTTGTCTTTCCAAATGTAGTTGTCTTACAGTTGTCTTTCCAAATGTAGTTGTCTTAAGGTTGACTTTCTGATATTAGTTGTCTTAAGGTTGACTTTCTGAATACTGTGGTCATACGTTTGACTTTCTGAATCTAGTGTCTGGTGGCAATCAGAGAGCAGCATCATGACCTACGGAGGAACAGGTCAGTGCGTTACAGTAATAAGTGCATTGCAAGGAGTCTTCAGTTACCTCTGCACCAATCCTGTGAATCCAAACGTGAACGCCACGTGTGACTTGCATACGACTGTAGTCACCATTAAGCAACTGCAGCAGTCGTCCTTCGGGGCGCATCAGTCGAGACCTTCTACCAGCACGCCTCCACCTCCACCAAGTGGTTAGATTTCAATATTTAATTTGAAAATGCTTAACAGAAGTATCAGTCACCTACGAGATCCATAATCCACTAATTTGTGAGCACTAAATCTGAGTCATGTATGTGTAATTGTGTAATGAAGCTAATGGAAGATGCTTAACTTAGCAGAAGTTACCGCATGTACCATGTTATACTGTCAGGTCTTGATCGAACAAATAGTCATTGGTCGAAGGGCCATTCATAATTGACAATCTACATCTAGTATAAAACCGCTTAACCAGTTCGGATGGATTGGTTGTATAGTTATTGCTGAAAAGGTTCTCTCATATAATATAATGATAATTATAACACAATTCATATATATATATATATATATATATATATATATTGCTGAAGCTCAGCTGAGGCTGAGGAAAATGGTGCGCTGTATCCCTGTTTAGAAAGTCAAGGACAGCCATGAGATTTCTAAAAGAATGCATTAACGTATGATTTGAATGTCTCAAGAGAATTGACAATTTTCTTCACATAGTTAAGAAACTTGTTCCAAGTTCCAAACAGTTAGTCTGGCAACAGAGAAGCCGTACCTCGTTAAATAGTGTGGGACATATAATGATTCAAACTGATTGCTGCTATACACTATTTTATTCCTACCTTTATTTTTTCCATGCCTTACTAGCAGTATTTTGATTGCTACATGAAAACCTAAGATTTTCAGCTAATTGACGATAAATGAATAATCCTCATTTTTTATGTGACAAAGTTCAACAGTAGCTTGAGTGAATAATGACTATATTGCATTGATTTCTAAGCACTGAATGTGAGACATGGTGGTTTGTTTGATAATTTTCAGTTGATACCTGCAAAATGCACGAGTTGCCACCTGTCAATCCAAATCCACCCTCACAGCCGGACGATGTCTGCCGGTCAGTAAATCTTTATAAATCGGTATATATATATAGTGTTATGGTTAGTAATGATATTAGTGATGATCAGGCTACCATTTATGATAATAATAATGCATAATCATCCAGAATGTCACTAATTGTGGAACATTCATTGGGCCGGAATTGGAGGAGATGTAACTGTTCCAGACGATCACTTTCTGGGTTTTTGAAATTTTTTGACCCCAGAGGGATCATGTATGCCTCAGGAATAATACTACTAATTGTATGAGTCCTGTTATACTACGTTGGATAGTGGCCGCCTTGCATTCGAAGGGTTGCGGGTTCAGACCCAAGCCACTGCATATGGACCTTGAGCAAAATTGCTCGAGGCTCATCAGCGTGTAAACTCTGACACACCTCTGGGTTGTAGTCGGGACTGCCTCTGAGTAGTAGTTGATTTGAAAAGGTGGTATAGAAATATATGAATAAATAAATAAATATAATAGTAAATAATAGTAGTGTAGTCAGCCAAGACTGAAGCAAAATGCTTTGTACAATGTACATATTATGCTCAGAAAGTAAGAAGAAGAAACAGGGCTATTCCTGAGGTGGCAATGGGTATGAAGACTTCATCTTCTTAACCTCAGCATCTGAAGATGAACTACCAGTCTACCCTCAAACATGGAGCAGAAATCTTTTACCTCTGCCCTGTCAGCAATTTGAACCCGTGACCTCTAGATTGACCGTCCACTGCATATTGACAACCCATATTATCAACATGTCTAGATCTAATTGCATTGCATCAGATACTTAATTGGTGTAAATAAGTAAGTGAGTAATGCATTTTGGTGTGAGTCCTCTTATGAGTTTTGGTTGTATCTTGCCAGCTTGCAATGTCAATAAATGAAATTGATTGATTGTATTAGAGGCTGATACTAAAGAAAGCGGTAAATGAATTTGTAAATATTGTGTGTTTTTCCCCATTTGCTAAAGGTTGAAATCACTGGAGTAGTTTCTGATTTGTTTCTTGTGAATGTTTTAGTGAGATACAGGACGAAATCGATGAGCTGCGATACTCCACGGGTGACTGCACGTCTACGATCTCCGATAGCGTTGAGATGACCATTCAGAATCTTACACAGGAATATCTGAATGAGGGGCAGTGTGCCAATCCTTGTCAACCGAATCTGTGTGCTTACCTTGGCACCTGCACGAAGAATGAGGACTACGGCTATAAGTGTCAGTGCTTGCCTGGCTATACTGGTCGGAACTGTGAGACAGGTCAGCTTTATTTTTTAACAGACTGCAGACTGTGGAAAGGCTTGGATGATTTTCTAGATGATTCTGTGGAATCATGACGAGAGTAATGATGATAATGATGATGTTGGTGGTATTTTTTAATTGATGACAGCATGCTCCCTAGGAAATTGTGACGTTGTTTTCATTTGACGATGATGTGTCGATCACATTCGTATTTTTCGTACGGACAAAGTGCATTTGAGACTAGTGATGACGACGATGATGATAATGACAGTGATGAAAATGGTGGTTGTGGTAATGGAGATTGTAGTTGGTAGTGTAATTAATTACATTACCATTTGCATGCCCTGCTATGTATGCCCATACTGCTATCATACAGAATCTAGCCTTTCCCATGGTAGGCTTGATGCCAATGGGCTGTGAAATAGGCTACCTCTTAGTGTGTTACACTCAATAACTCTCTCTCTCTCTGATGCTTACTTCAACTGTACGCTTTAGCCATGCTGAAGTCGGGAGCAACTCGGTGCAGACTCCTTTCAGAGATACAAGACAAATTTTCAATTAGTTGAATGAATGAATTCTTACTAGCAATGTTTCTTCCTTTTCTTTTCTTTTTACTGGGAATGCCTCCGAACAAGTCACTCTTCATGTCAACTTCGAGAGTTGACCTTGCTATATAAATCCTTGAATGCAATACAATAATCGTGTGCCTGTTTCTATTTAATGGTGAACTTGTGGTTGTGATGATGACAAAGACGATGATGATGATTAGATTGCATCTCACCTCTGTCTGATGCATTGGTTGTTCATGTGACCTTTTGCTTCATTAGGTGGTGCATGTGATGAGTCGAGCGCCTACGCAGATTGCCTTTCCCCTTTTGACCTTTTCACTCATATGAATTTAAACTCATATCCAACACTTTGCAGGTTTGTGGCACCTCACCTA
Source organism: Dendrobaena attemsi (assembly GCA_034693945.1). NCBI lineage: Eukaryota > Metazoa > Annelida > Clitellata > Crassiclitellata > Lumbricidae > Dendrobaena > Dendrobaena attemsi. The sequence goes on from JAQFXW010002176.1 coordinate 9,591, forward strand.
TTGTATGCTATTAAATATTAATAATTGATAACTTGATCCCACTGAGTTAAATATGATCTGGAGCTAGCCTCAGGATACATGTGATATAAATAACTATGCTTCAGGTTGGAGCTCGCCTCATTTGACGATGGTGGTGAGTTGGATAGTGATGGTCATGTCAACTTTTATGTGTTTTTTCCTTATTTTATTCATTTATTCAGAGATTTCTATCGCACCTCTACGAGTGTGCCCACTTGGTATAGGGATAGAAGCCTCTGCCTATTACAGCGCTGATGATGAATTTACAAGGCCATCTGGAGATTGAAAGTTGATTCTACCTATGGAACTCAATCTTATATCTTATACTCTATGTTCCAGTGTCTGTCTTATCCATTATATTTGGGCCTTCACCCAGAGCAATTGTGAATCAAGGTTCTTACGCAGATGCTTGAGACCTGTGACCAGAGGGTCACAAGGCACCCAACAACACCACCACGTCCACGATCACAATGGGTGAATTATGCACTGTTTACAGCGCTATCCTGTCACTTTTATTCGCTTCCATTTAATTTGAAGCAAGCAGTGTTCAATAATATAAAGCTACAGTATTTAGCTAGATCTGAATTGATTGATTGATTGATTTGTTGATAGGCAGGTGAACGGAGTGTATACCTGCCTCTCTCAGAAGATGCTCAGCTGTAACAGCGTCTACGATCAAGTCGTCTTTCAGTTGATCATTGGCTTCGTTCAGAATCTCGTTATGTTTTGCTCCAGCAACAGCCTCGCCCCAAGTAAGCCGTTCTTCTGATGTTGCACGGTGTAATCTGATACATGTAGCTGGATATTTCTGCTGCAGCAACATCTCATTTCTATTGTATGTAATTTGATAACTTCTTTAGTGCCACTCACAGCAGTGACTAAGCTGCCCATGGTAAATTGTTGGTCGCTTGGGCATGAACTTCTACTGGCCAGCGCCATGCTTTTTCCATGGCTCATTGTATGCTCTGGGGAATTGCCTTTCTTGTTCTTTACACCTATTGCCAAAATACTTTCCTGGTACCTTCTTTTTTTCTAGTTTGTGCTGTATTTCCCCCAAAGAAAGAGGAACAATTGGAGGCCCATGCCATGTTGCAGTAAGTAAATAAGGATAGTGACAATAAGAGTATCTGGAAAGCTCTTTTGGGTAACAGGTATGATATACCTATAAAGATATATATGGTTGATATAGACCATTAGGAATTTTTAGGAACTGACTTGAACAATGGACAGGATGGAATCCGAAGCGTGAACAGTCTTCCGATTAGATCCTAAAAGAGCATAGTCATTTTTTCCAGGGTTGAGGAAAGTAGAATAACCTTGGACCATTCTGCCAACATGGAAAAAAAGTTCAGTGTTGGCAGCCGATCGCTAATTATTTTGTATCATCGCAAAATTCTTGATGTATTTAAATTTCATTACAACCTGCGATGCTTTTGACATTGCCACTGATGTTTCTTTTTTCAGTGGTCAGAATTTAACTTTGTTGAATATTTTGTTGTTGGTTTTCTTTGCAATCCTAGTTGGCTCGTGTGAAATGCAACAGGTGTACTTGTCTAATCGCTACTTGGTGCAGTCAGTCAGCAAATCTCTTGCTCTGGCAAACCCCAGGCCAACTGTGTGCAGGTAATTCAGATTCTGAAAAAAACTATACTGGCACTTGCTAAGTACTCAGCCCAAACTATACAAATTTTGCAAATGTAAGTGTAGTTGTAAAAATAATTAATCATTTTTGTAGCACTACTATGAGTGAAGAGGCCCAAAGGGTCAGAGACACTCTGTGTTCTAGCCTATAATTACGATGACACACCTCTAAGTTTGGTCATGTGTCTGACTTTATAGGGATGAGCACGACAAGAGCTTAATGTAAGTGCGGCGTCATGTATAGCATGCAAGGCCCTTATAAAGAAGAGTCGTGCAGACTAGACGTCATGAATACAAAATGAGCACAATGCTAAGTATAGAGAGTCCTTCAGCGTTGGAGTATAGGGGAAGGCAGGATTGGACTTTGCTCGCCAGGTGGACTTCTAGGCGCCGCCTGAGGCTAGAATAGTAAAGATGCAAAGGGACGGGTAAGCAGCAAGGCAATAGCACAAGGAAGCGGACATCCTCGGCACGGTCCATTTGCCACCAGATAGATGCCGGCGATGATAAGGGGGAAACTGCGTAGTAAAGAACTATTAAGAGAAAGACGCAGCAATAAGAGCAGACGTAGCCACATCGGCCGGACCACCCATGTATGTATGGTCTTAAAATATATCCAATATACCCAATGCAAGTAGATTATAGCAAGTTCAACTTCTAAAGCACCTCATTACAAGAAAAGAAGAATTACAAAGCGCCTCATATGCAAACAATTCGCTACAATTATTACTTCGTGTTCTTCGTTCTGTATCTCTAGCATACTGATGCAGTACCAGATGATGGTAAACAATATAACAACGACCTGCAATGGGCAGATAACGTCATTGACCCAGACCATTGTACAGCAGGTATACGGAGCACAGGATATGGTCTGCCAGAATCCCAACTGCTCGATCAGCATGGCCAATGAGTGCATCGAGGAACTATATGAACTCGTCAGTCAGGGAACACAGGACGACAGTACTTGCGGGTGGGTAACGATGATGCTGTTGCTTCTTTTGAGGTATGAGGTGGTGTGAAAATGGAAGATGCTGCAACAGAGAAATTAGTGGTAAATGTGTTAATTAGAAATGTGATGTTGAACATCAAAAGGAACAGTTGACTGTTTGATGAATATTGTGTCATTGTCTGCTGCAGGATTTGTATCCGGGTCAAAAGGTTACATTTGCCAAATCCATATATTTTCTTAACTAGCCACTAATACCTTCTCGGTACCATCTTTTGTCCTCTTTGTGAGCACTTCCTCTCTTCAACCGCTTCACTCTTCCAGTATACTTGAACTCTTGGTCCCCAATTTAGAACTGTAGTAGTGCAGATTAGGTCATTTGCTGACCAGTCTCTCTGGAATTATGCACTACGTCACTCCTCATTTCTGTCCTGCTCTCTCTCATCTTCATTCACCCTTCTTAAAACCTGGTTCTTCTCTCTTGGTCTTGCCCATTGGGAGCGTGTCCGAAAGGTTGACCATACAAAAAGTGCTATGGAAATACTTAAGTACAATACGATACATTTTCACTTTGCCTTTAACGAAGATATGAAGTCACCTTACCTTATGTTCATTGTTTTGTTTTCATGAAAATGGGAATTCACCTCAATTACCTTGCCTCTCGGAAGAATTCTCGGCTGCATTAACTAATTATGCTAAGTGTACATTTGAGACGATATATTGGTGTTTTGTTTCGTCTCTGTCTTCAGATCTGTATGGGATCTAAAGTCTTGTGTTGACCAGAGTACGTCTGCTTGTGATTCGCTCCTCATGCAGCAGACGCAGAAGGCTGTGACGGACGTAATGGCAAGTAGCGATGTCAAATGTCAAAGTCCGTGCGACACTCTCCCTTGTCGCAATGACGGAACCTGTCAGCAAAGTGGTATCGACAACTATCAATGTATTTGTCTGTTCAACTACACCGGAAAGTACTGCGAAATCGGTATGTTTGTGAGTTCTTGTGCATCAGACCTAGATTTATTTGGAGTCATAAAAAACCAGACAAAAATATGCGCTGCCTCTGCCCTTGTTAATGCTTTTGTCTGTTGCCATATGGAGTAGTGCTCCTCTCTCTATATTGGGTTACACAAATCCGTTTAAATGGCTTAATTACGGTTTTGCAGTTGGCAGCATGCTTGATTGGCGGTAATCATGGTTTGATCATGTGGGGCGCGTTAGTGTAGTGGTGAAGGTCGCCGCCTTGCAACCAAAGGGTAGCAGGTTCGAATCCCACCCGCCGCGTAAGGACCTTG
>JAQFXW010002177.1:0-13485 GCA_034693945.1 Dendrobaena attemsi
TCATCGCAGCAGAGAAATTTTTAAATTTAAATTACAGAGCGTTAGCGTGGACAGACAAACATCGCATCACCGCATCATCGCATCATCGATCGAAAGATCCGGAATTATTGTTTAGAATTATAACTTGTGTCATTACAATTTTGACTTCACAGCTACATCTTCCAAAGAATAGGTAATTCTATTTTGAATTGCTATCACAACATTGCATAATGCACTTTCATTCGACTGGATTGACCTAGAACCGACCTGATTCTGAAGAACATTGACCTAGAACTGACCTGATTCCTAATACCATTGGGGAATATCTCCGACACTCTCGAGCACTAGTTCAGAAACCCTAAAGCACTTCTATGATCCGATTAGATTCAACAATCTTTGTGATTTAGAAGAGATGCAGACCAAGGTGCGTTTCACAAATTTGAAAAATATTCAAACATAACTTCAAAATTTCATTGTCTTACACTCAAGGTAAGTAGTAAGTACTCTATACCCAAAAATATCAGCATGAATTATTCATTACTTGAAAGTCAGTAGAGCTCTGTGTTCTCCACCCACATGCACCCAAGAATTTATCAAAGCACCTACGCTCTATCTGTAAATACCACTTCAATGGCCTTGGATTCAGAGGCACACCTACCTAACCTACTAAGCTATGACTGCTGCTATAGTACCAGACACTCTTCTATGGTCTACAGTTAGTGCATTCAGGCACCATTAAGAGGCAGGTAAATACTCCAAAACTAATTCCTTACCTATATGACCTACATGCTTGTATGCACCTACATGCTTGTATGCACTCAATCACAATTCATCCTGCCTACCATACCGCTTTAGATTTAGTGTACAGTGCCTCCAATATCTTTAACTTTAACACACCCTACTCGTTATGTGTGCCCTTCAAGAATCCAAAATCATCAATTACCATAACATTTATGACTACTGTGCTTGCTCATTTCTAACTCTGACCTATTGAAACCGCTTTACCATTCAACTGAATCATGTTAAGTTTAGGTCAATTCATGTCCTACTGCAGATTTACAAACAATTCACAATTCATCCTGCCTAAGATACAGCTTAGCTGTGCCTTCAATATCTTTAACTTTAACTCTATAGAGGCACTTTATACTGCTTGCTCATTTCTAACTCTGACCTATTGAAACCGCTTTACCATTCAACTGAATCATGTTAAGTTCAGGTCAATTCATGTCCTACAGCAGATTTACAAAACGACTGAAGAGGCAAATGCCATAGTAAACTACTAATGCACAACGATGCCTACCGTTTCTCTGTGCGTCAGATGCCATGAGGTATATCCTGTCAAGAGAGTTTCTTGAATTTGAACTCGACGATGAGTGACCGCTCCCCGGTCGATGGTGTCGCCGATGACCAGCAGAGGATGACCGACTCGTCTTCTTAGAAAGTGTCAGAGTTGGTTGGACATGGAGCAGAGGATCTTTCGAATCAGTCGGCTGATGAACCGTAGCACCAAACGTTACCGGAAAATATTGTTGAGCCAGGACAGCTTCCGACGGTTGCCGAAGCAACAGAGTCAATGATGCGGAACCATGCGACACGCTATTGCTACTGTCGACTGATGTGGACATCATCGACAAAGACGTGGCCTGTGACCGTTCGCTGTCTGGTGACATAAGGGCCTCGTCCACAATGCCAGTCGGTGACGATACAGACCAGCCATTTGTTGACGACGACAGAGCATCAGTATTCTTCGATAAGTCCAAGTGATTCAGCAATTTCAAACTATTTGGTAGGCAGGCACCTGGTGACTCATTTAAGTCTTTCGTGACCGTCGTATCCTGCGAACCACTAACTCCGCGTCTGTTCAAGTTTCTGGCATCATTGGCCAAGGACCCGTTTGTAAAATCTGCAACATGATTTGCTAACCTTTCGCGTAAACCATTTTCATTATCAGTTTTTGATGATGCAGGCAAACCAGATAAGCTACCAAAGTAGGAGCTGCGTTCAGTGCTCGTGTGGTGTCTTAGCGAAGAACCTGGCAGAACTGAGAAGTTCTCAACAGAAGAAGAATGTGTAGCTCCATTGGAAACCGGTGACATATTTGCATACTTGTCGGGGTTGTAGTCGGGTTTATAGGAGTGAGACCCGCTCAGCTGTGACCCTCTGCTGCATCTTCTGCAATCAGAATTAACAATTTTATTAAATCAACTTAAGAAAATGTCAATTATTTTAATTTATTTCCTCCTCTATGTGTTCAGGAATCCTTCATTTGCATTGCTTTGGAAACAAAGCAGAGCAAATGAAACTGAGGTAACTTGTGATTAGCCAATTAACACTATGCAACCAAATGTTCTCCTTTCATACTGTTTCAGAATCGAAGCTAGTCAAACAAGAATGAGGTCTGACATTAGGCAATTCACAGTAACACTTTGGAACCAAAGCTACACAATCCTTTCTCACTCCATGCTCTCATCTAAATATATTTATCATTCATTAGAAAACTGAACAAATCTCATAGATTTAGGGTTGCTAATATAGGTTTCTCAGGAAACCATTGAACAACAATATAATGCAAATTACTTTACGTATTACATGTATACCATAAGTTATGTACGGACATGCAATGCAGAGTCGGTCAACACTAAAATGTTTTAGACCCATAGATGTAGTTTAAAATGAACATAATTTATTTAAGCAAACAGCTTAAATGAAAGTATTAGACCAGTACCTTGACTCTGTTGAGCCTTGAGCGCAAAACAAAAATAATTAACGAATTGTGACCGTAAAGCTTGAAAATTTAAACAAACTATAGAAATGAAATAATCCATTGATTAAACATATCAATAACAGGTACATAGATCCGATAGAGTAACATAAGTAAGTCAAATTAGTCAATCCCCATCAATACTATTATTTTATCTTTGCCAACCCTTTGGGGAGTGTGTCCTTTCAATGGTGATGTCATACTAGAGTAGGCTAGGTTATGTAACCACTAACCATTCATTTCTGTCTCGTGCTATTAAAAGATTACTTACTTACTTACTTATTTTTACTGGCCTCTTAAATAATAGAAATAAAGCTAACATATTTTATGGCTTAACTATAAATTCGTAAACCATAGTTAATCACAATATCATAATAGTTAAATTTGTTACTCCGTTTCCTATTTTCAAGTTCAATAAAATTGGTATAATATTCAATTTTTGTTGCTTAAAGCGCCATTAGACCCCAATAATGTCCTGTCACTCCTGTGATCTCCGTTTACATGTCTGTTGAAATTCATTCAATTGAAGAACAGACAAAGATGCTGCCAGCTATATGGAATTCAAAACAAACATAAATACTGAACAAATCTGTGAATTTTTAGAATTTATATTTTCTAGTAGTTCTTATAATTTTCGCTACGAAAACAAATCAATTATCATTTTGCAAATGCTGAAAATCGATTATCGTTTTAGAAAGCGATAATCGATTTTTCAGTTATTGTTTAACATCCCTGTAGAGATTCCCTGGGAAAAGTGAAGTGTGGTTTTCAAAACTCTCTGCAGCCAAGCTAAATACAACAGCCCTCTCTTCATGTAAAGACAACATATGGAACTGCTTCTTAGCATCAAAATATTCACTCCAATGCCCCAACAAAGTCTGCCAATGCTACAAATCAAAAGGAATTGGAGAATCAGAATCTGGAGAATAAGACGTGTGCCTAGCGAAGCATGAAATATCCATAATCAATTTTAATTATGAACCAGCAATGCCAAAAGGCAATTTTAAATTAAAACTTGTATGTTCATACGTGGTTTGATTTTGTACTTTTATTGCATTCAAAGTCACTTAACATGTGATATCTATACATGAAAAAACAATCAGTTCAATATCCTGTGCAGTTTTCAAAAATATTTGGACAAGCTTCATAATGAAGGAAATTCACAATGTCAGAACACATTATGTAGATGGCCACCAAAGAACACAACAGAATGGTTACAACATGCCTGAAATTCGCACAGCTCAGTTGTCGTCGCTACAGCGCGATTAGCTGCATGCAAGCAACATGTCAAGCACAAGAAATACCTCCTCTGAGAGAAAAAACTGCCTCCTTAAACAGAGCATAATACTGCCAGAACCAGCACAGCTCTGTACTGACCTTCATCACTGTCACCATGCTAGAAGTCAATGAATATATAAGAATGAATTGAACATGGGCATTGAATGGAACCATACCTGGACCATTCACACGGCATCCATTGATCACTAGTCCATTGTCTTGGGTAACAATGTCATTTGAGGCACATACTTAGGCCTGACACATTGCAATTGCAGCAACCCACTGGCAAACACACAGCAAACAACATTCTAACAGCCAGCAATTACTGTAGATTTCCCCATGTAAACCCATTTAAAAACTGCTCCTAATCAAATATTGTCCCAAAAAGTAATTATAGTCTGTCACATACACTGTCCTACAGCTACCCTCAGCCAAATAGTTCATATGAAAAACTACAATGAAGGTATTTGTTTGCCTCTAGAATGACACAGGTTAATTTTCATACAATTTCCAGATACAGCATAAGAGGTTGTAATTGCTGCTGTGCCATAACACAGATTAGTTACCCTCCCTTCTTTCTTCAGGGTTGGGTGGTTGGCAATAACATATGGTCTTTGAGATAAATGTTTATGAGAGTAGTGTTTATGGCATGATTCCACTTATCAAATTATGTATAGCAGCACATAACCTGAGCTGGTTGAACTTGTTAAATGTATATTAAAAATACAACACCACTACTGGACCTACATGACCTAATAACAGAAAGAAAAGTTACTGGCAGACATTACTGGTCCACTAGCTTCAGCTTCACCAGATAGGAGCAGATAAGATAAATTTTGCCAAGTATAAAAGTCACTTATATAAACATAAAAATATGGCATTGTAGCATCTAAGAACATTTCTTTTTCATTCATAAGCCATCATAAATAGAAACATTTGTAATATCACACAGACAAAGGACAGAATAACAGAAAGAAAAATTACAGGCAGACATATTAAAGGCAGCTGGTGGGTAGGTCAGAAGGAAGATGTTCCAAGAGACAACATGAGATAGATATGCTGCATGGTATAATAAAACTTTTTCACAAAAGTTAACTCACAAGGAAACAAAAGAAAAGCACTTGAACCAATAGCACATGGCAAGATTTTATTAAAAGGTTCTGAGAAAATAAAGAAGCTTGATTCATTTCTGGTAACATTCAGATTGTACTATTTTCTTTCATTTCTATAAAGATACTGAAGCAAAATTGACAATCACAGTCGACAACAATTCTGCATGTCAATTAAACCCAGTCTCAGATTCCTAATTTAGCTCTGGTCATTGCTTGTTTGGTAGCAAGTGAATTCGTATAAGTGTCCTTAGTTTTGTATTTTGCCTACTTTGTAGCAAATGAATTAGTGTAAGTGTTTCTAGTTTTGTGTTTTGCTTGTTTGGTAGCAAATGAATTAGTATAGGTGTCCTTAGTTTTATATTTTGCTTACTTTGCAGCAAATGAATTAGTGTAAGTGTTTCTAGTTTTGTGTTTTGCTTGCTTGGTAGCAAATGAATTAGTATAGGTGTCCTTAGTTTTATATTTTGCTTACTTTGCAGCAAATGAATTAGTGTAAGGGTTCTTAGTTTTGTATTTTGCTTACTTTGTAGCAAATGAATTAGTGTAAGTGTTCTTAGTTTTGTATTTTTGCTTACTTGCTTAAACAAGACCTGAAGTCTAGTCTAATTAATTGTCTAATCCAGTGTACAATTAGGACAAAGTATAATTTGAACATGTCTGGTTTGTGTGTTGAACCTCAGATGTTTGGCCCATTGCATGGCTGTGACAGTGATTTATTATGACAGTGCTCAGTGGATAGATGATGTTCTTGTCTCTACCTCACACTATTGCAGTACTTTGCACTCCTGAATTTGTAAACACAACACTCAATGTCAATCCAATGCACATCACTTTCAATAATACTTGTCACGTTGTCTGGACTCTATAATGCCAACAAGCAGGGATCAGACCCAGTGCTTCAAGCACACAACATTCTAGTGCAGCTCTTTTCAACATGATCAATTTGACTAAAGGAGTAAATAGAATAACCATTGCTTCAAAGCCTGTCTAGCAACAATGACGAACCATTACTACACAACTGGTCATTTATATGCAAGTTATGTTAGTTCTTTCCATTTAAAGCTAACTGTTTAGTTAAAGTTACTATTTAAGTGCCATAAATGATGTCATAAAAAAACTAGAACTGAAGCAAATTACTAGCATATCATTACTGCATCTGTCTAAAAATTATCTTTTGATATATAATGATGATCATATATGTACTGCAATAGTGTGAGGTAGAGACCAGAAAATTTCATCTATATCCACTGAGCACTGTCGTCATCAGTACTGGTGACCCTATCCTACAGCAATTCTTATTATCCCTCTTCAGGACCTCCTTGTTATACCAGCAGTGAAGATCTGTGCCTCTATCTTTAAATTATGCTACTGTTGGATAATAATATAAATGATTTAACTTTCAATTTAAAACGAGTTTGCTTATCCGCTACCTCTGTCTCTAAAGGGTTGATCCTCTGGATACCAATGTCATTATAACCTGGGTTTGATGCATCATTGGCTGATGCCTTTGCCTTACTCACTCACACAATAGAGAGCTACTGACTACCATTAGTCAGAAATTATACAATTACTGCAACTGTACAGATCTAGCACAATCAACTCTGTAGGGAATTCTTCCAATATTAACTGAATTCTTTTATTGAACCGGCTTACTGTAGCTCAGCCATGGTTAGCTCGAACCACAAACTCTGCTAAAAAAAAGACATTTCTAACTCAAATACAATACAACTGTAACTTGATAACGCTCTCATTATGAAGTTCAGAAGGGCATACTGAAGCTAGGCAACCACGAAGGCAATAAATAGACTGAAAGAGACAAGTTTTCAATTTAGTTTTTCTAATAGAAAGCATACAATCCCTAATTAACTTAACACCATGCAATACAAGGGATGGTGTGAATCATAAATCAAATCAGAAGTGTATACTGTATAGGCTATAATTATAGAGTTCAGATCAATCAATCAATCTAAAGAACTCTACACAGACAACAATTTTACGAAAAAACTGTAACAGAATGTTCAAACTTAGCCATATCACATTATCCTACCCTGTAACAAAAGTGTAACAGTTATGCAGAGTGCAAGTCCAATGTACTTATTCATAAACATTTCCTGTTTAGCTCTGGATTCAATCTTTAACAGTCATATATGGGTTGGTTTGTTAGAGGGTGTAAGAGATATCTATGACTAGGAATTCAAATCCACATCAGTGAAATTGTTGCTTCCGACTTTTCATTTGCTCTATTTGTACTTGCTCACCAATGTCACCATTGGTCGTATTAATGTTAACCATGTGCAAATGTATTCAGGTGAATCAAATAAAGCACTTTAACAAATTTAATATATGTAAACATGTATATACATCTAGAAAGAATCACATGTCCTGAACAGTTGTTATTTCAATGCCAATATGGAATAACAACTGCTCCAGACATGTGAATTTAAGATTAGAGGTACATTCCAAACCAACCCCTGGAGTCTGGGCTACAATTGTTCTGAAATTAACAGAATTTCTGAATTTAAGCTATCAGAATTTTCACCAGTGTTTACTTAATCTACATTATTTCCATGTACGTACTTGCAGCCTTCCAGCAAGGACAAGGAAAATTTAATATCATATTATTTGTTAAAACAACTGATACACCTATTTACACATGTATGATGCCACCCAATAAATGTTATAAAATTTCCATATGCTACTCTTTACATTAACACTTTAACAGTGTAGCCAATTATTATGCACGGTATATGCAACTGACATTTTCAGAGCCTGAATTGGAATCAATTTTCTGATAGTCTCAACCACCAACTGGTGTCGTGAGGGTCGGTTAGGGTTAGTTTCACTGTACATGTACCACGCTATCTTCAGCCGCTGCTGAGCACAATGCAATCTTTAGAATGTGGAACTTTCTGACCAATGACATATAAACATTGTATAGTATACACAAGTACACATTCACAACAAACAGTACTTAAGGAGTAAGTAAAAACATACAAGCCATGGAATAATATTTCCAAGAAAACCAGTAAGTAGATATTCAGAAAATCCAAAAACAAATGAATTTAACCACTTAATTAACAACACTACTAGCAACAGATTAGGCCCATTCATTAAAACGGTAGCCTCACCAAGCCAAGGAAAAAAGAACATCAGGTAGCTGTCAATAAATGTCTGCTAAAAGTGATCATTAGATTGCTTTCACTAAACAGACATGCTTCTACCTGTGTTCGCCAACATGGTTTCCTGTACCTGTACTCAAGACATATTTCATTTTGATACTATAAATCATTATTTCTTCTTGAAAGTGCAGTGTAGAATTGTGATCATCATAGGAGTGCCAAACTAGCTCCTTGAATGATTTTGTCTATAGAACATTCATTGAAAGGCAAACACGGTCAATGCCATGTGATGGCTATTAATAAGCACACATTTACATTCTTAAGTATTCAGGTATTTAGTTGAGTGTCTCTTTCGACATGACTCGTTCGGATATGTCTTCCAATAATTGAAGATCAGCCCAACAAAACATGAACAAGTTGGACACACAGAAATTCAATACACAGACAAAATAGAGAAAAACTTAATTGATTTTAACCCTCGGATACAAAAGGGGGGTTGTCCGACCGGACCCCAGATCCGTGGCTACGGATCTGTGAGAATTGTTTTAGGACATCCAAGAGCAATCAATTTGGCTTATTTTGATATATTTTGTGTGAGAGTTCTCCCACCCTGTACCTCACAATCATGGGATATACTAAGGCTACCACGCGATAATGCGGCTGATGGGGCTAGCCCGATAAACAAATTGGCGCATGCAAGTTATGTGGTGGTTTGTACTGACGTATACAGTAGCCTTTCTCTCACGAGGACATACAAAATTATCTTATATCAGTCGATTGCAAATTTAATTTGGATCATAATGAGCTAAATCCCAATCAAATATCTCAATCCCTTCTCAAGATATGCTAATAAATACTGGCCCCCACCCCGTTGGGCATTTGTGTGACAAAAAATAGCTTGGGCATCTGGGGGTTAAACAGACCACTGAGACCAGTTTTGCCGTGTGCAATCCATTCTTCAATGAATCAATCTTTTTATTTGAAACAACATTAAACTAACAATACACAAAGAAACATCATGGAGTAGCATATTGTGGTTTTACATACCTTGCCAACTTAGCTTTAACTAAATAGTATTTAATTCAATAAAATGTTGCTAGTGGTAACTTGGAGAGATAATGTGTTTTCATATTGATAACTCTAATGAATCACATTGAATAGTCCCAGCAATAATAAAATGATCAGTTCCCATTGACTACAGTGCCAATGTAGCAATGTAACATGCCAGAATTAATTCCAACACAATCAAATAATATAGATAGTTCACTAAATTTCTGAATGCTTCAAAAATAATTACAAATTCATATGATTTAATTCATATGATTATTATGACGTTCACAAATTTAGATCCAAAAGTCCAACCCTGGATGAAGAATATACCTCAATAGCATTCTACCACTGTAATAATGTTGAGAGGCTCCTCAAAGTGTTCTCATGTTACCATTTACCATCATACATCCTAATACAGACAATTCAAAGAAGACAGACCAATAGATTTGCTCATGTGAACAAAATCAATATAACATGTATAATTGTTGGATACCATCAGTGTAACCGTGTAACCCTCAGTCACATAAACTGTCAGCAAGACTGCAACACTCTTTGGGTGCTAGTGCTGCTAATGATCAAGCTTGCAGTTTATGGTACTTTAATTGCCAGTTAATTAAACAAGCAAGAATCTATGCTACAGCAGCAGACATGAGCTGGAGGAATGTGCCTCTGCCTGCAAAACGCCCATAAGACCTGGAATGATAACTAGAAAACATCATTAGTGCAGGCTATCGATCAGGCTCCACAACACATCCACTGCCAAACGCCTCCAGTAGTCCTCACACAGGCATACATGTATAGGAATTACACTCAGAACACACGCATACATCTGTCCTACTAGCTGGGGCTGAAGAAATTTGGAGACTGTCCCTTTGGGAAGAAATGGGTGAACCTTCGGGAAGAAACAAATTCCTTAGTTTGTTCTCTTTGGGAACAAACAATTGCGCTATATCTGAACATGGGTTACTTTCTTCCCTTTGGAAAGAAAGAAATTGCTTAGTTTGTTCCCTTCTGGTACCCGGCATTGCCCAGGTTGAAGAAATTTGAAGACTGTCCCTTGGGAAGAAACAGCGAAACCTACTACATGGAAATTAAATGCGATATCAAAAATAATTTAAATCCATGTTCAGCTACTTCTAAACATGGATTGCTTTCTTCCCTTTGGGAAGAAAGAAATTGCTTAATTTGTTCCCTTCGGGAACCAACAGTTGTTGCGCTGTAAAAAAAGGACAGATTGAAGAAACCAAAATTTTCAGGAAAAAATATTTTGGGTGAAAACATTTTTTGAAGGGACAAATTTCCTTTGGAAATGGGTCAGTTTCTCCCCTTCAGAAGAAAAGAATTTGGGGTCCAAAAATTCGCTATTTCCTTCTGAAATGGGTAGTTTCTTCAGTTCGGCAAAAGACGCTGAAGGGGAAAACCTGACCCATTCCCAAAGGAAATTCTTTTCAGGAAAATTTTTCTCCCCAAAACATATTTTTTCCTGAATTTTGCTTTCTTCAATTTGTCTTTCTTTTTACACCGCAATTGTTCCCAAAGGGAACAAACTAAGGAATTTGTTTCTTCCCAAAATGAAGAAACTAACCCATTTCCGATTTTAATTATTTTTTATATCGCAATTCATTTCCAGGTTGCAGGTTTCCCAGATCGCCCATTTCTTCCAAAAGGCACAGTCTCCAAATTTCTTCAACCCGGGCAATGCCGGGTACCCCAGCTAGTAAATGTATATATGTGCATATACACCTATGGATGTTTTTCTTGGGCTCATATGTCACTGCAAACCAGGCAGGGATAATCGATTTTATCTAAACAAACTGCAGCGTGCCAGTGAACAAACAGTGGCAGCTTATTAAAACACTGGAACTGACTAGCTTCAAGTCACCATGAAGCCTATTATTGTTTTCAATGGCTCCTAACAACTATTCAGTTGCTTAATGGCATCAAGCGCAAATGTTAGAAATTTTGTTATTTTAATACATGCCACGTGTGTGACAGTAATGATTACAACAAGGATGATCGTGAGACTGGTTCCGTTTACATGATTACAACATCAGAATGTGTCATGCTCAAAAAACTTAATTGGCAACTTCTATCCCACAAGGCATTAACTGATAACACACGAAAACTAAGCCACAATCAGGTCAGTAACCAGATCAGTTCACTAAGGTAGGCGATATGTTGAAGCCATGTCCATCGACTGCGTCATGATAACAGCAATGGTCACGATAATATATAAAGGCAGTTATCCACCAGAACGCTCTGGAATGCAATTCCAGAATCCCATTTTGTTATTAATTCACAGATGGTTATGACTTTATTAATTAACATTGGTAGTATAAACTTAGTTAGTTTGCATGGTTTATTGATTCATATGTTATATATTATACTAAAACCATAATAGTATAAATATTCTACTATGGAACCTTCTTTACAGATGATACCAGCAATTGGTCTATACACACCATTATAGAGATAAATACTGTTGATATGGAAAATGACCATTCACTCTAAATGACCATTCATTAATTCACAAAAGAATTCTCATAGCATGATAGCAACTCTTCAAGAAGACTACTGAGAGGAATTCAAACAGTTTTAATTGATTGCAGAGTTCATCAGTTTGTTCTAGGGAACAATCGCAATGCGAGGGGAGGCGATTCCAAACCAGCGATCCTACTACTGAAAAAGTGCAGTTTTGCATGATTCTAGTGTGATCATTTGGGACTGAGCTTCCCTCTCCTCAATGATCGACATCCCCATATCACAGCTAGGCAATCCTGGATTCTATTCGCTGGCAGTGGCAAGCAAGGGAGACAGTACTCAACCAGGAACATATAATCTGACATAACGTCGATTTTCAATCAATAAAGATTGCTGTTGAGAGCAGCAGAACTGGGTCAAGGTGAGCCAGCCGACTGGAAGATAGGCAGGCCATGCTAAATGAAATAGCTGTGAACAAAGAATGCATAAGCGCAGGTATCTGTACAGCACTAGTTGAAAGGGGTCGAGTGAAAATGCCCAGTTGAAGCAGATGGCAACAGTAGTCATATATATATTTATATATATATATATATACAATTAAGAGGGTGCAAGGGTGAGCTCCTGATCTGAAGGAATACCATGGCCACTGTGCAGAAAGAATTGCCAGATACATGTAGGTCACAAGGTCGACAACATTGAGCTTGAAAAGCAGGTATAAGGACAAAAAATGCTGTGTTTCGAGTAAACCAACCGAGTCACCAGTTAGGGGGGGGGGGGAACTCATATAATTTTGTAAAAATAAATTTTATGGAGAGAAATTTTAAAACATATTTTCTCAAACATTACAAAATTTGTTTCTACAAAATGTGAGGCACAAAAGTGGACTTCCATCCAATCAGCCAAAAATCAAATAATGTTAGAGATTTGAAAAATGACAATCTTCCTATAAAAAGTGTGAAACCAAATTCACTGGTTTTAGATCTACAGATCCACACCACAGTGTATCCAAGTGTGCTGCAGTTAAGTGCAACATGGTAAAATAAAATAGAATGATAAATTTTGTTTAGAAATAAAATATTTTCCTACCTACAGTCCTACATACTGCCCTGCTTTTAAACATATGTTACCGGAAACACACCATTAATTCTTTGGGCCTAAGCCGGAAATTGCCTTGCAATTGGGTTACTTTGCTGGTGTATATGCACAATTTCCTTAATCCCAATAGGGCCAATACAAATCGTACTTTGAATTTTGAAAATTGACTAAAACTTTTCGACTTCTACTTGAGTATATACAGTTAGTACATCTTTTCTTTTTCTTCCACCAGGTGTTTTTGCCGACGATGACGCCTCAACACAGCATGTCCTCTTGAGATTTCTTGGTCTTTTTTACCGGCTGGTGACAAGTTCTCTCCCGGCAGGGTAACGAAGCCGGTAGGCCTAATTATCAGTCTCTTTTGCCCTTAGGGCCTTAGGTGTCCTTAAAATACCTGCTTCTTAAGCCTAAGGTAGTCAGCACTTTCAGGGTGCCTGGTGAGCCTGTCCAGTGTGTCCACCTCATGTAGCGCCCGATAGGTGGTTCTCCGGCCAAAGCCTTCTCCGCTGATGGTCTAGCCTCACCAGGCAATCACATACTTGTCTGTTCACCCTCCCACCACGATGAGGTACAGGTAGAACTTTCGGAATGTATAATACTAGTACATGAA
>JAQFXW010002178.1:0-13482 GCA_034693945.1 Dendrobaena attemsi
GACCGCCTCTGAGTTGTAGAGGGCTTGAAGGGGCGGTATAGAAATGCGTAAATAAATAAATAAATAAATAAAATAAAGTGTGACCAGTACCGTCTAAACCGTGGAAAACCACAGTAAAACTCAGATTTGTTCCGACACGCAGATTCTGTGATATTGGTTCTTCATATTTGAGAACCTTTCAAAGTTAGATTTATCAATGGCTCGAGTGGGAACCGTATTTACTGCGGAACCACGTCGACACCACACCTGATAACGGGCAGTTGGAGGCAGATATTCGGGGATGTATGGTATCGAGCAGAGCTAAATGACCTGCTCGAGCAGGCGATAAATTAACGGGGATGTGTGTGTATCCAGCATTCTTCCCTTCCGGGGATTCGGTCTGATCTAATAGTATAGGGCCTACATGTCTGAACAGAACGCTGACAGCGGTACAGATGTGACTAGAATGCAAGCGCATCATTTATCCATAGTAATAAAGTTGTGTATAGTATATATTTCTCAACGAAAGCCGCATTAACAAATGTCGTGGCATTGTTCAGTGAAACTGTGGGGTTTAGTCCCAGCCAGTAAGCCATAATGACAATTTTTAAGTTACCGTAGTGACAGCCGTTTACTCGAGAACAACAGTAGGCCCTAGGCTACTGCTTTGTGTTATTTATAGCTAATCCCATAAGAAATAAAAAAAATAAATGCATAAACGACCGTACGCTTGGGAGCCACACCACAGAGCACATAGGCCTATGTCCAGTTGGACTGGGACAAGTCCACCAGATTCCAGTTGATCATTCGCTTCCAATCAAGGTGACATATCATCCATCTGTCTAAGATAGATTGTCTTCAGAGTATACTAATGCCTAGTATAATATTAGTAAAACCATAATACACCAGCTGTCAGAAGCGTTAGTGTGGCCGACTGGCCGTTATGAAAACAGTTAAGTTCTCAGGGTATGCTTGCGAACGACTACAACGCTGCTACTGAATCGGAATTATAACGCACAATTGTGAGTATAGAGGACTTGCTCACGGGCCATACGCCACGGCTTGAAGTAGATTCAACCAGCGACCATCCGGTCACAAGGTCCTACAAGACCTCGCCAAACTGGTGCAAGAATTTCTTGTATTAGGGATTTGGAATATGACCAGACAGCAAACACGTTGAACACATTGTACCCATCTAATTTCTTTTCTACAATAGTTACTTGAGGTTTGTTGCACGATTTCTTCGCCTATTTCTCCCTCTATAGGACGTGGCTGTAATGAGTGCACTGTAATTGGTGTAAGTTCAGGTGGTAGGCGCGAGAGAGTAGGATAATACTAGGATATACTGGCGGCTCGTCCTCGTGCTATGTACCAGTGCACCAAAATCACTAACACTTCATAACGAGTTTGCTTGTGGCGGTTCAATTATGAGACTTGGCTGCTTCTTTCACCAGTAATCGACACTCCTCCTCTTCTTCTTCTTCTTCTGTTGGCTGATAAAAATCTGCCTCTGTGATGCTTTTATAAAGTGTGTAAAACAAGCATAACATTGGCTTTATGTCAGAACTGGAGCTGGCTGGGTGGAAGGGTTAGATGTAATAACATTTCTCCTCAGTAACCGGTGAACTATTGGCAATTCGTCCAAGACCTTTCGATGAGCGATGCACTCTTGTCTGTGATTCCCCCCTAATTTAATTCGGGGTATCTATTAATATTAGTCACTGCGAGTTGCTGCATGGTTCGGTTTTTACGTGCATGTATTTTGTTACTTAAATGGTTAGCTTGTGGGATGAAGATGTGATGGAGCAGTAACAGGCCTTTTATGACGAAATGTAAGTGAGCCATTCGACAGTTCTATTCCCTATAAAGCAATAGTTGACCCATTTTAGAGGGACAACTCCATTTTTGGTCTTCGTATTGGTGCTTTGAGTGATGACATCATGACAAAGCTATAATTAGCCCTATATTCACCTTTGCTTGACCTACCAGTTGTTGTGTCAACGTCTTGTCTTGGCGTAATAGTAAACATTGATTGATTGATTGATTGATTTGTCTGCCCCATCTGCATCCCATAGGCCTATATAGCCAACTCGCTGGGATAAGTATACTGACTGTACACTATCGGTGAAAAGATGAGACGGTGAGGGAGAGGATTGTCCAATCGCTCTCGTAATAACTGCCGACGTTAAGAAAATGAAATCGTTATCACTTCATGCACAAGACTTCCTAAGGGCTAGTTAAAGGGGCTGCTATTCTTCTTCTTCTTCTTGGATTTGGATGTTGGCTATTCTTTATGCCTTTGGGAAGTGTAACTTGGCCTCTGCTAATTTTATATACCGTAAAGGTCGGCAAGGTCAGCAGCATTACCAAGACAGTTATTATAGTAGATAGGATTATCACAACAGATCGCATTCACGACAAGGTCATCTATTCAACTGCGTCATCACAACGTCAGCCATCATCATCACTCTCCTCCTAATCATTACCATCATCAGCAGTATTATTACGTCATCATCCTCATCATCGCATTTGGAACATTTTCAGCAGATTGACGTTCTTTTCAAAGCATTTCCGCTCATCACCTGCTGCTGTATCTTCCACATCACAAGCCTTTGCATCTTTCCATTCTGCTCATCACTCATCTTCTCCTACTATTCATCGCTCCTCTTTTCCAATTAGGCAGTCTACCTCTCGGTACCTCTCCGTTCCTTTCCACTTTCCATCTTACATTCCCTGTTTTCAAATACTCTTTCCCAACAACTTACTCTTAATTCGTCTTCTCCTGCAGGGTCCTGCCTCCCCTCAACAAGATCGTCTTCTCCTCCTCGTTCTGTTTCTCCTCCTCCTCATCTTCCTAGTCCACTCCACCAAAGTATGTCTTCCTCAACAGTCAACACATTCCCCTTTTCCATGCATCGTCCTTATTTGAAATACTCTTTTCTTACAAGTCTATCTTCGTTCATCTTCTTTTCCTCTTCATTCTCCTTACCTTCCTATTTCTCTTCATCTATCCATCGCTGTGTCTTCCCAAAAACGTTACTCCTCTTCCTCCAGTTTCCCTATCTTCTTCTTCTACTGGTTCTTATCCAGGCGCTTCCCTGCTCGGTATTTATCCTGCGAACCTCCAGCGTCCATGGCAAGCAGCGGATACTTAAAGATTAAAGCTGTTGTTGCTCTTAATGGCTGTTGTTGTTGCTGATTGTTGGTCGACAACGACAACGGAAACAAGAGCCGAGGAACACGCGCCAACTTTCTTCTCGGTCCAACCTCTTCCATCCGACCATGTAGCTCTCTCTAAACGAGCAGACTGTTTAGATAACACATACACCATGCGTCTGGCTTTATACACTCGGCCAAACAGAAGGAATGAAACAGAAAGAGACAGAGAATGATACACACAAAGAGAGGTACACAGACAAAGAAAGAGAGACAGAGAGAATTAGAATGACAGAGAAACACACAACCTACGAATACACAAAGAGAGGCACACGGACAAAGTGATGGAGAGGGAGAAAGAATGGGGGAGAGAGACAGGCAGAGTAGGACACATCTAGACTTTGGTAGGGACCACAGGGAAGTATGGAGGGCAAACGATAAGTGACCATATGCCTTGATTTTTATGTAGAAGGCGGGGGTCCCACACATGCCAGTAAAGTCTGAGTACAAGTTTAGGTGGCCACCAGAGTGGATTGGCTCCAGTCTCAAACAATCCATATTCTTCAATCACACTCCGCTCAGCGATAGCTTTTCTCTCTCCAAGATCGAAATCCCAACTTCATGAATCTCGGACGTTTCAGTACTCTTAGCAGGGCCTAGGATAGAGTGGGCCGCCGGGGCCATTTTTCCCAGGCCTCACCTGATAAAGGGCCTCTGAATTTCAGAGTTACAGAGTTATTTATTAAAATGGGGAATTACAGAATTAATAAATGGTCCGTCCGTTTATTGATTTACTACCATGTTTCATACGTCATCCCGCTTCTAAGTTCTAGTTTGACTAGGCCTACAACATTATCATCCGTCATCTCGTTTCTAGTTTAACTCCAACACTCAACAGTCAGATTAAGTCTGATATGGTTAAAGCTTTAGATTATCGATAAACTCGTGGCTTTGAAAATGTGAAGGATAATTTGATCCTTTCCGTCGAGTTTTAAAAAGATACTTGAAAAAGGCCTTGAAAATCAGTTAAGGCCCCCCCCTGGCTTCAAAATCCTGTCCCAGGACCTGACCCTTAGGCCTGGACTAACCAAGGTTACAGTGGATCCATGGACCCAGGTCTATACTGAGCATTTATACAAAAAATGGGCCATGGCCTACCATTAGCAAGATTATGCTACCATAAGTTTAAATGTTTCATCGCTGACATAAATAATATAGCTAGAATATGATATTCATTATATTTGACAATTTCTATAATGAAATCTTGTCCCAAACAGTTTAAAAGTCATAAATATCTTATCTATAATTTTTATCCTGAGTTAGTCCTACTTCATTCTCCAACCCGGACTTAGAAGTTATTGTATAATGAAATGCAGTGATATGTCTGGATGGTTATGTCTCGTAGGCCTACTACAGAGGCTGGAAGTAAAGGAACATATAAATTGCATTTCTTCAAAACATTCTTTCTTTTGCAATGGTCTTAGGCTATGGAATTTTGGAAATAGACCTACAAATTGCTAATCCGGCCCTGACACCCATAATGCATCATCAACAAAATTTATATAGCGCCCGTATCCTCCTCTATGATGTGTAACTCTATCTGTTGGCATGTGGTATTAGTTCAGTGTAAATCTGTTGGCATGTGGTATTAGTTCAGTGTAAAGTATAGGTAGAAGCATCCGTTTGGGTCGCCTGGAAACAGCTGAAGTTAGTGCGAATACATATATATATATATATATATATACAATTATACAATATACATATATATATTATATTCAGGTGTATTATCTCTAACTGCCATGCGTTGAAAGATGTGATGGCGTTGGGCTAATTTGGAACAGGTTCTCCACCTGTTCAAGAACAAAGAACCAGCTACTGCAGCCGTCAGAAAAAACCTACAGCTAGCGTTTGGAAATGGCTTCATAAAAGTCAGGGCTACGTAATAAGTCCAGAGATGAGATGAGATAAGGACTAGATCCATTGGTATACAGGCACGTACTACACCCACACTTTTTTAATATGTAGACTACAGGTGTACAGGTTTAATGCACACACACATTTCTACACACGCCAACACATAATGTTTGGACATAGAACCTATTTATATATACGTGAACACAGATATACCGATTTGCTTAAACAACCACAAACTCAAATACGTTATCATTATACATACACAGGAAACACCCATTTGCTTTTGGAACACATAAGATGTTAAGACAAGAAACATTACCGTGACGTTTTGTTCGGTGAGCACTTGCTGTCTGCAATTAAAGAATTGACGGGCAGTGAATTTTCATATTCCAGCAGGACAGTGTTCCTGCTCATGGAGCCAGAGAAACTGTTGATCTACTTTCAAAAGAAACTCCAGAGTTTATTTCACCAACTCTTTCACCCCCGAATAGCCCGGATCTCAACGCACTGGACTACGAGATCTGGAGCGTCCTTCAAGGACGTGTTTATCAAACTCGCAGACGTGACGTTGACAACCTCAAGCAGCGAGTTGTGGATGAATGGATTCGTTTTGATCAAGGGATTGTTGACAATGCTATCAATGAATAGCGAAAGCGCATTAGAGCATGCATTCGAGCTAATAGCGGGTATTTTCAACACCAGTTTTGAAGAATAACAACAATAAATATTTGCTCAAATTATTAATTTCCTATCTTTTACATGTTGAAAACTTCAAATTTTCTTTGCCCAAATTTGAATGTGCATGACTTCGGAGTCTGTTGATAGAATTTGACAGAATTTTCAGGAGATGTTGATCATTTATCTCTCACGCTCTAAAATTGTATAGCATTTTATTTGGAATTAGCAAATATATCGCAAAAACAAAATGGCTCACTTATTTTGGGACACAGACATGCACGAACATGCATACCATACATGTACATATATAGTTACTTTTCCCCAGTTACTGTCGAACTTTTCCAAACCCATCCCCCTATTATTGTGACACAATTGATGGACTACCCCAGGGCTTTCTTTAGCGTGCAGCTGTACACAAATGTGCAGTTGTAAAAGCTGTATTGCGCAGTTGAAAAATAGTAAAAGGACAATATTGTACTTCAATATTCCATTTGGCATCTAATTAGCAAAATTTCGTTGGCTTCTGGGGCTTTGCCCCAGATCCCACTGGCTTCATATTGCTTAAGAGTATGTGCAACACTATAGTGAGAACCTTTGAAAAAGTTTAATTCTAGTTGTACTGTGAAAGTAAAAATGAACATTGGCAAAATAAATGAGCCAAAAATGTACTCCATTTGGCATCTAATTAGCCAAATTTCGTTGGCTTCTGGGGCTATGCCCCAGACCCCGCTGGGTTGAAATTATTTAAGAGGATGTGCAACACTATAGTGGAGAACCTTTGGGATATTTTGGCCCCAGTTATACTGTGAAAGTCAAAAATTAACATTGGCAAATTTAAAGTAAATGAGAGCCAAGAATGTACTCCATTTTGGCATCTAATCATCAAAATTTCGCCCCCAGACCCCACTGGCTTGGTATCACTTAAGAGGATGTGCAACACTATAGTGGGAACCTTTGAAACAAATTGATCCTAGTTATACTGTGAAAGTAAAAATTAACATTGGCAAATTTTAGGAAAACAAGAATGAACTCCATTTGGCATCTGATTGTCAGAATTTCGTTGGCTTCTGGGGCTCCGCCCCAGACCTCGCTGGGGAAGCTTACGGCGCTCCCCCAGACCCCCTAGTCATTAGGGGCTGGGATTGTGCAGTTGTAAAAATTCCTTAAAAAAAGCCCTGAACTACCCGAAATCAAAATATGTCCTCTCAGCTACACGCAGAGACTTCTATCTCTATACCAAGCAGGCACACATGGAAAACAGAGGGGAAATTGTTTATTTAGAATTTATATCACATTTTCTACATTTATTCAATGAGAAATAAATTGAAACATACCAGTTGCAATATGCAGAGCCTGAAATAGGGAGGGGAAGGCTGATTGGAAGGGGAAGGGAACGGATCTATAAGAAGTGCAATTTTATCGAAAATATGAATAAAGACTAAGAAATGGTCATTAGCCTTCTTTGCGTTCAGATATGGAAGCGCCTGGAAAAATGTAAGAGTAATGACTAATAAAGGTCATCAGTTTTTGAGAGGGGGGGGGGGGTAGAATCACCTAGATACATGCATTGAAATTGCTTGCTAGTCCATTGTTTTAGGCCAACATACATTCATTTCGAAAATCTGGGTAGACGTTTGACAAAGCAGATCAATCAATGGTCAACTGTTTTCATATATAAAGACTGTGAAAAATGATTTTGCGGCGATTTTTGCCCAAACTTCAAACCGATGACAGGGCTAGCTATCAGCCTAGTATACCGGTAATGGACTGCACTTTTTCAAGGGTTGCGCTTATAGATTGGGAAATTCGCTTGTGGCCTTTCCCTTATTTTCTTTGTATCCTAGAAACAATCTGCATTTCATTACATAGTGTTTTCGCAGGAAGGAATTAATAAGTGATTTAATGATGAACAAATAAAATTGTAATATTGTATTAAATTCATTTATGATTTACGATAGCACAATGTAAGCCACAGTCCTTCATGGACTCAATCAACACAGCCGCTTCTGTTCAGCACAAAATTGTTTAGCTTAGTGAGATAGTCTTTCCACACTAAACGAATCTGGCAGGAGACTTTCTGTTCGCAAAATGTCAAGTTGTCAACAGTGAAACACACTCAAACAGCATCTAGAAACCACATTTGGTGTCAACTCATCAAACAACAGTAGCTCACACAAATACCGCTTTAAATTTATGAACTTACATTGTGTAAATGTGTCGAAGATACAGTTTGACATGTACGCTACTATACACCAAAAGTCCAATTACATAGCATAGCTGCATGCTAACAACATTATGTTACACGACAATCCTAGCACATCATTTCTTCACTCGAAAAGCTTCCCACTGCCGAAAGTAATATACATACTCGGCGAGCATGTCAACATTACAGGCTACATTTAACTCATGAAACTGCACAAATAAATATCTCAGTGTTTGTTCTAAACACCTTAAATCATACATTATTTACTACATGAAAATTTACAAATTGCTCAACATCTCCATCAACAGCAAAAACCGAAACCCACCAGGTGACAAACTAAACCCAAGTGCAGATAAACCACGAGAAAGCGAAAAACCAGAAGAGAAATTTATGCTCAACTAAAGACGTACCACACATTAAACACCACAGCATTAACAAAACAGTGAACTTTGCAAGTTTAACAAAAATCTATGCACACCGAACCGCAGAAAGCAAAGTCCACAAAGCCAACAGTTGGTCCAACAAGTCCAACTGTCACGGATGCATTGGATAAGTGAATAGGAAGTCAACCATACAGCGACCCTCAGAGGTCAACGATGGCTTTCTCAATACATGCACTCCATAGCACAATATACAGAATGAACAAAATATGCATTTCCGTGGGCATCTACATAAAACTCTTTCAGAAATCTTTTACAACTGCAGAGCACCAAGAGAACAAAAGAGCAACAAGAAGAAACCCTAATCCCAAATCAAGTAACCACAATTAACAACAGGGAGCCTAAGTGACGAGCAAAGATCGGAATTTCATGCAAAGACGAATCACGACAGCAAAACGTTGTTAGCGGCCACAATCACTTGAAACGTCAACCTAGATGCGCTGCACACTAAACACTGCTTTTCCAGTCAACCACACACAGCAGAAATCTCAAACCACAATTTCTGGAGAAATTCATCAGAGTGCCGAGTCTTCTTTACAACTCCTCGGAAGAGCATACTGCAATTCTGCAATCTTGTTTCTCGGGTTCAGAGGTTTTCTGCTGAAGAGCTCTGTAGCTGAAGACTACACAACACAAGCACTGCCTGATACCCATATGAGGGATCGTAATGAACAGGCATGGCTCTGCCGCCAGATTATATATAGCCTAGCGCGGAGGTCAGGTCATGTTGAGCAATGTTTAATTTGTTTATCTAGTACTTATTGTTAGTCAGACGTCTCAAGTTAAACAGAATTACTTGCTATGATCATAATCCGATTTGCCAAAGTCTATTTGTGCGTAGACGTGATGAGACGACCTCGGCATGAACCCTCGACCCCTTCCTGACATGCCACTCGCCTTACCGTCTGACACGGGTTCACCCAAGCTGTCTTGAACCGACGTGCCAAGGTCCAGGGTAGCATAGCTGATCTGGGTCTGTGCAGGCACCTCCTGCGAATCAACCGAGGCGCCAGACGTGGTTGCGTGCTGAGTCCGGGAAGCGGCTGAATGACTCGGAATGGTAAGAGTATTTTCACCAGAACAGTCTGAATAGTGAAGAAACGAATGCAAAGGAATCGATAAATCAAACGGTGGAGGCGGTACGTCGAGTTCTGCTGCCGAAGCAGCATCTCTTGCCGTGGACCCAGGATGATGCGGTTGCTGCTGCTGGGTGGCGCAGATTTTTAGGCCATCCTTTTTCGGCGATGCAACCTTCGGCACGACAGACGTTTCATGCTTATCACCGCAACGAAGGTGGCTGGCCTGAACCGGCTGTGATGTAGAAGATGAGGGGTTGCTGCTTGCCCGACGGACCTGAGACTGTGCCCCGGTTGACGATCCTGTATGCGCTGAGCTGGCTGACATTTCCATGTAATCCTTGTACTTGGCTGGCGCCAGTGTTTCCTTCTTTCCAGAGACAGACCTGTCGCCGGATAGACCGACGGGCGCCATTTCCAGGTAGTTCGATCCCGTTTCCATCAGACTCTTCGTGGCTCTTGGCCGTGGCTGGGCTGACGTGACGCTGCTCCGAGGTTTAGACTGCGACGAGGCGCTTCCGCCCGACCCCTCGACCACCATTTCCAAATAGTCATCACCGCTGCCTGCCTTTACCACTTCCAGCTTCTGCCTCAGCATAATACTTCCGCTAGCCCTGGAAGGTGCCATCGTTTCACCAGAACTGAAACTACCGGTGCCAAGACCAGCGCCAGAGCTGCTGGAGCCAGCCGTCATCGACATGTAGTTGGCGCTCGCATCCTCGCCCGGCCTCATGTCGATGTATCCCGTATCAGCTTCTGGCATCTTGCTCAGCCGATCGGACGAACGTCTGCTCAAGTTCATGTCCATGTAGGCGTCGCCCTTGGTCGAGTCGACGCTCTCCTGAGACGAGCGCTTGCTGCTTCGTCGGAGCGAGTCCTGTGACGACTGACCGCTGGCGCTATGCATCTGCTTCGAGACGTCGAGGAAGCAGGCGGTTCCGCCACTGGAAGACCTCGGTCTCAGATCGCTCTGTCCAAAACTCGATATCCGTGGCCTCAGCGACTCCTGGCAGATGGTGCTCGTTCGGGCGCGACGTCCGTCGGTGTGCTGTCCCCCAGCAGTCGTCGCCTTATTTCGTCCGAAAATGGAAAGTCTCTGGATGGCTTCCTTCGTGCTGACGCTCATCGCTTTCAACCGAAGCTCGCGAGAACCTCCGCTCGACGCTCGTTCGCGGAACTCCTTCCCCCGCGACAGCTGATCCTTGTGACCGACGTCTCGCTTGCCTCGGTTGAAGTCAAGTTCCATGAACAGATCGCTCAGTTCTTTCTTCTTCTCATCATCGTCGTTGAGGTGTGGAGCGCTGGAACTCTTCTCCGGGTCCTTGACCTTCGACCGACCCGACATGTCGATGTAGGAGTTGTTGAGTGGCTTGTTTGGCACGGGCACCGGCTTGCTACCGACAGAGTACGCTCGCTTTGGGAAATCTTCGGCACTTTCGTCGCGGACATAGCACGGAACTATGTCTGGTCGAATGACGCCAAGGCCAGGCTGCTGCTCACTGAAGTTCTGCGGCGATGCCATCTCTATGTACCCTGCATCTGCCATTGCTGTAAAGTAGAACAGTGGCAAAGCTTAGTCACTTGGTCAGCCTCTTAAAACTTATAACTGAGATAACTGTGAGAATTAGAAGTCATTAATTATCACTTTGGTACCAATTTCTTTATGAACTAATTGCTTCCATATCGAGAACTGTCTCAAGGCACAGAGCAGAACTTTTGAGATGCTGTACCCTCTGTTTGAAGCATGCTAGTGAGAAAAATGTAAAAAGCCATATACTTTTCATATACTTTTTATCAAAGCCAACTTACAGCCACTTAATTCTATCATGGTTTCAGTTTCAAGAATGTCAGGTTGGAGTTCACCACAAGATACTGCACAAGTCGCTAAATAAGAAACAATCTATGACATGTAATGTATCTATGAATACATTACTAAAGAAGCAATCAATAAAGAATATACTTAATAAAACTGATTAGATAAAACTAAATGTCCAATGCCATTAATTTTCAATCAATCCCAACAAGAAAAAGGAAAGAAAATCGTAAAACTGCCAATGAAGTGCAGCTTTCCAATTTTAGGTTTTAACTTAAATGAAAATCTATTTCTTTACGATTATAGAGAAAACATCGGACTACTGATGCTTACGAATTTCCTGAAGCTGAGAGAGAGAGTGGAAGGAGCGTTCAGATGACTCCGTAATGCTCATGCTGCCAACGGAAGATATAACGGATGAGACAGAGCTGTTGCTTCCATGCTCTTCAGACCCCACAACTTGTGTAGTAGTATCATCTGGAAGATAAAAACAAGCATAAATATTTGTTAATAATCAGTATAAACAGAGTCTCTTGAATTTTTGCAAGAACCACGGAGCAAGATATCGGCAGCACGAGATCAGCCATCTGCTCCATGGCTTGTCAGTTGCCCTCCAAATAGCAAACCCTGTTCCAAATAGCAAACCCTGTTCCAAATAGCAAACCCTGTTCCAAATAGCAAACCCTGTTCCAAATAGCAAACCCTGTATCTGTCTGTGTCGCGTATCGACAGTGAAGAGCATATTTAAATAGCGCATGTACAATTGTTTTCCCTTTATAAAGAAATAAATATAACTCAAAATACGACCACACTTTCAAGAGCCACTGGCTATCACAGATGACATCACTGAACTTGTCTTCTCCTCACCTGTCCGTCTTGTTTTCATCTCCATGTACCTTTCGTCAGTAGGGGTCGTCATCGGAACATAGTCGGCCGAGCATCCCAACACCCAGTCTGGTCCAGAGGACAATGTAGCCACGACCAGGGTCTTGGAGGACGTCGGCACTGGAATTGCTTCCGAACCGTGACCGGGACTTCTGCTCAACGACGAGCTGTCTGTTCTATCCGACGGCGTCCTGGAACTCGTGAACTTCACGGGCAGCCTTAGCGAGGGGTCAACTGCGCCTGGAGTGATCGTCATATAATCGTCACCTTTTGCTGAAGAACGCAACAAACACATCTATTCACAGTGGCAGGTTTGATCGTAAGGACTTATTTTTGTAGTACCTCTACATTACAAGAACGTCTCTTGTGCGTTAATTGATACTCAAACTAACAGATTGCAGTACTATTTTTCAAGTACGAACACAAATTGTCACAGGAGTTGAATTTAATCATTGGCAGCTGAGCAAGGTGCCCAATCCATCATATATTTCAATCTACAATACAGCTTAGCGAATAAAGGATGAGTCAACCTGAATGAAAATTGCCTGTGCAGAACTCGGGTCGTTGGCGCTTCTTGCCAGTGTCTTATCCATTAGTCTAACCCCCTCCACACCATATAAATCTGCAATTATGACTACCATTGTTCATTATAGGTGCTGATTAAATTAGGTTATAATCAAGCAGAATGGTCTTCAACCGCCTGCAGTTTAACAGAAGCACAGAAAGTAGGTGAAGTGAGTTATTGCATCTGCACAAAGCACTTGAAATTGGTGAACAAGTTTGTTCAATGGGAAGAAGGATGCAGTAACAGACCTTTAATGTAATATTTGCAACATAATCCTAACTCAATGCAAGGCCTCTGTGCATGAATAATAAGCATATACACTGTACAGTGTACAATGTGGCAATGCCCTGTGGTTAAATGAAGAGTAATGTTCTATAGATGTTAATTAGGACTTGATGCCAAGAACATATTAGTCGTACAACTTCAGCAGTTATATTATAAAGGAAGGAGCCCTGGAGCTATAGTAAAAGCTTCATTTCAAGAAACTACTATTGAATTTATACACATTCATGCTGTGGATATTATTTGTCTTATAGACTTAGAGGATTTGACTGGACTCCTGCAATAACTTTTGATCATTCGTTCATACTATACTTGTAAATTATACTGCACTCTGTCAGTTTGAATGTGAATAAAAATGAAAATTGTTAATTCATTCGAGAATTTATATAGCACCTCTTCAAGTGAAACTACTCAAGAGGTGCTCCCGACTCCAGCACGGTCAAAAAGAACAGTTTTTAGACAACCATAGAACAGACCAGAGTGAGTTCTAG
>JAQFXW010002179.1:0-13481 GCA_034693945.1 Dendrobaena attemsi
AAAGGAGAAGGCGCAACATAGAGAGGAGTGGCGAAGGTGGACATTTGAACCTGCCTAACGGCAGAGAACCAGAAGAATATTCACAAGTAATGTCATTTTCGAAAATTTACGTTACTGTATGAATCTTTAGGCCATCATGGCCATAAAATTCAAAATAGGGTCTATCAATTTCCACTATGACTATATTGTAGCCTATGTCTTTAATCAGTTTGGTTTTAGGCCTACTGTAGCTTATGATGTAAGTTTACGCCATAGGCCTTTATTTCGTTTCCTCACTTTCCTGTTGGCTAAACAGATAATGGGCGAATAAGGAGATAAACTGCATGAAACTCTCTAAGTTTCTCAAACACTTTTAAATTTTTTTAAACTGATTGTGCGTGGTGACTAAATTTTATGGCAATTAAGATTACATTTTTGACTTTAAAAAATCTCTTGGCAAAATATGAGTTCCTGCACCTATTTTCTTAGAAAAAATAGCACTGGACAAAGCTATCAAGGTAAAATATAGATAGGCCTAGCAGGAATGAACCACTTAAAAGCAACAAGAAAGAAATTAATATTTCTACATTAATATTCTAGACGATTGTGTAGTTATAAATGGGTGTCCACCATTCCCAATCCTGGACGGAAACGACGTTTGACGATGAGACTCCGCCTGGACTCATGTTCAGCTCACAGGTGTTGTCGGCCGCATTGAGATTGAATGAATCGCACGAGGAGCCGAGCTGTGTGCATCTGTTCAGGCAATCGATGCGTTTGTTCACAAGCAGTGGACTGCCATAGATGCTGTTGATCAGTCTCGTTCCGCTGGCCATCGTGTACGTGTTGGCTGAAAATACCAGACATGTTAGCACGCTCGGAATTCTGTATCACATAGGGCTCGATACAGTTTCTGTGTCAATTGTAAATCTCAGTTTAAGCTACGGTATTGCGCTCAGTAGCCTATGTCTTCGTCACCTGCTATATTTCCCAGAAGAGTGTATGAATTCAACAATTAGAGCAGCACAGGCTGCATGGGGGGAGTTTGGGTTCCGGTCATGGGGTGAGGGTTACCATGCCCCCAAAAGTTTATGAACTATTTTGTCCCAAACTCCGAAAATTTATTCATCGCATGCGCCCAAAAAGTCGATCACCTGTTTTTCTTTAATCATCACTCTTTTTAATTCAAATTTATCGCCGGATGGGGGCTGAACGTCCCTTGGTCCTACATAATGCATGGGGCTCACCCCGGATAAACTCCGCCCACGATAGGCTGCAAAGTATACTCTAGATTGCCTAGAATCTTGCTATGCGATATTACTAGCTGTGCTGGTGGCAAAAAACACAACGAAAAGAAGAAGCCAAGTAAGTTTACATGTAGCTGACGAAGCTTTAAGGAATTTAAAGTAATCAGGCCTCTAGTTGGACTTGGATATGTCTTTTTCCGATAGGCTTCTGGGAATGCAACATCTATTGACCTAGCGGCAGAACAGTGCTATTGAGCGACGTCTTCTACCATCTGCGAGAGAGTGCTCATTGCTCAGGGCATGCTTTCTTGCATTGCCAGAGTTGAGTCTTCCCATCATCTACGCTGCATAGTTGACCCCATCACGTGGAACGGGCTATCTGTGGAGCTGCGGAGCCTCTCACGAGCGTCCCCTACTCCTTACTTTGCCCTACTAAAATCTACTTACTTTCGCTTAGCCTGGGTAAGGAGCGCTTCTGACTAGATATCTTGAAAGAGCGCTATATAAATTTGAGCTGATTGATTGATTGATGATATCGTACATCGCATTTAAGCAATTATAGAGAGCGCCAACTTTACGCCGCAGCCTATAGGAGACCATTGCCATTTCATAATAGGAGACGATTTATAACTCCTCAAATAGGATAGAACAGGACAGGACAGGACATGATAGGATAGAACAGGACAGGACGGGACAGGACATGATAGGATAGGATAACATAGAACAGGACGGAACAAGATTGGATAGGATAGGGGGATCAAATTTGATGCAGAATGTTGTGGGTAATAAGTTCCAACTCTGTATGAATGTTCATTTGCTATAACGAATCGTAGACTTTGTAATCGAATTAGCTCAGATCAATAAAGAATACAAGTCACAATTCGTTTTCTTTTCTTTGGGCCTGACACGAGATATCATTGTCTATAATTATTCCACGTTTAACTTCCATACATGTACGTCGGCATTTGATCTTGATTCGTGGTTATCTCAGTTTGGCTTGCATGCAGTGGTCCCCAAAATGCTTAGACTGTTTTGAATTATTAAGGGAATTTGTCGTAATCACATAATTCATACGATTTTATGCAGATGCATTGTATGAAATCATAAAATATGCCGAGTTCACGACGAAGAAGGCGAACGAGGTCATCATTGAACAGGGAGCTTATGGAGATTGGTAAGAAGCTTATATCTCACTCAGCCGTTGCTAAAGTCGAACCATATATCTGCATTCTTTTCACTGATATATTTTAGAACAAACGAAGTATGTCTTGTTCACCCATCATTGGTATTCTACCTCATCTTCAAATATTGATTCCTCGAAACCGAACACTCATAGACTCCATGCTCCCGATAGAGCCCAGGTTCTGGAAAGCTCTAATTTGCTTTTGCTAGCTGATATGATTGGATTCATGTAGGGGTATACTCTTCTGGTAATATGTTTGGCATTTTTTATACCGCACCCTAATACCTCACCAAATCTTGTGACCAGCACGTTTAAACGAGACAGTGACAATCACCAACAGTTTTCAGTTCTGTGCTTAACTATTTTTCGGCAATGCGACGGCATTATTTTGGTTTTAAGAAAGTTCATTTTAATCTAGGCCTACACATTTGTTTTGTAAAGTTCTGTATTATTAGACCTATATGCGTGCATCGTTATGATAATTATAGTTATTCATGTTTTTGTGAACTAGTATGTACATACTGCTTCGTGGGAAGGTCACAGTATATCATCAGTACAACAAGTCTGAATCCGATGATCGTCCGCCTCTTGTGCTTCCGACTTCTCCAGGGACCAATAAGTCGGAATCTCTTCGTCACTCGCTCGGTACTTTCGTAACCCACATCGGTAGGCAAACGATCTTCTGTTATTATCATATTTTATATATAGGCTATTATATAATTCGTTCACTGATATATCGTCAGTATGTCATTTTATATAATATTAAAATATAATTTAATATAAATAATAAATATAATACAGCACTCAAAATCTCAGATAAAAGACATTATGTCGCGGGCATGGTGGCTTAGTGGGATAATCGAAGTCTCTAGGCCGGAGCGTCGCGGATTCGATTCAGACCCCAGCCACTACGTAAGGACCCTGATCTAGTTCTTAACTCAAAATTTCTCGAGGCGCTTCGGCGTGTTAACTCGGACACACCTCCGGGCTGTAGTTGGGACCGCCTCAGAGTAGGCTAGAAGATGGTGGACTTGAAATGGCGGTATAGACGTAAATAAATTATAGACGGTTGACACAAGACTGTGATGATGTGTACTAATGGCTGTATTGTTCTTAGACAGCTTAAGTAGGCTTAGCCATCTGTGGGAGGTTAGTAGGAGGCCTTAACTAGTTATATGACGTTATCATGACGTCATCATAACAACTGATCTTCTAAAATTCTTAGGCCTACGCACCACAGATCGTCGTTTAGCTGTGTTTGAGATGAGATAATTAGCAACTGACCTCTCGGTAATACACATGTCTCTGTCGTCAATTATAATTATTATGCGATTTTTAGACGCCACCATCTATATAACGATCAAGCCTCAATGATCGATTGCTTTGAGCAATTACAGGGAGCGAAAGATTCTATATATGGTCATCTGAGACAATGCATCTTCTGTCGCAGGAACTTTCTGTTAATTAATCTAATCCTTGAAGGTAATAGATGCATATTCCAGTCTCTCAGTCCGTCTGTCTGTCTGTCCGTCCGTCTGTCTGTCCGTCCGTCTGTCTCTCCTTTGATTGGGTTATTGAATTTCAGCGGATGGCGCATCAAATAAAAGTCCTTATCAGGTTAACGTTTAGATGGTCAATGATCTGCTGAGACAGAAAGCGAGACAGAGAGACAGAGAGACAGAGAGACAGAGAGACAGAGAGACAGAGAGACAGAGAGACAGAGAGACAGAGAGACAGCCGATGATGGATTGGAATTCTGAAACAGATAGCTGTTTTCAGTTGAGATGGATCTGTCATTTATAAGCGACTGACCTGAACGAAACATACAGAGAGGGAAACGGATTCATAATCAGTTTAGGTCCAACAACCGAGAATTTCGCTCCAATACCATAGCGTTTTATAGTTCTAGCCAAATCTACAGATATACAGCTTATCTTATTGACTGTAGTGACACCCAATGAAGATTACAGAATGATTTTCATCGATGGAATAACACTGCGAAAGACGTTCTTAACTTCTTAAAGCTATAAGGCGAGTATGCCAGTAAGTAGTCTCAATGATGTTATTGATCTGACAAGCGCAAGTATACACACTGCATATTAATGAACCATGCTTCAATATAGTCAAGGTAATGTAATAATGTAGAAACGACAATTTATATAGCACCGTCGGTAATGAGCTACTTCTAGGGTGCTGTACACGAGTTTTGAGCCCGTGAGCTCTTAGCAGCTTACTAAGCTTAACGCTTAATTAGGTGGATGCTAAGTGGATTTTTAAGCGAGCAGAGGCGTCCACTTTTCCGTTGATGTTGTTGAGGTCCTGGAACGCAGTTCGGAGAGGTTGCTCTGATTAAGGAGGACATCCGGAGTGCGTCGATCCTGACGGAAGATCCGTCGGACATAGTGATCATCCATCGCGACCTCTACAGTCGATCCATTAAGTTCCTGCTGGAAAAGGACTTTGCCGAGAAGACGGACTTCATCAATGCACATCCGCACTTCCAGCGATTGGCGGCGCGGTATAAGAAGCAGATGGCGATGGCGCTCCAGAAGGAAACGATTCTCTACGACAGCCTGCTTCAGCGACAGGGAGACGACGCGGACGCCATCTACTACATCCTCAGGTATACATACTACAGGCCTATATATACACTGACATCATCGCTCATAGAAGCTCTGCATCTGAACATTTAGACTCGGTTTAAACAACTATAGAAGATTAAAAAAGCAAGAAGACGTGGATCTAATGGTTTGCTTAAACTACTATATTAGCTATAGTGGGGTGTGGTGGCGCAGTAGTAAGGTCGTTGCCTTGTGTCCGAGTCGAATCTGCCTCAAGTCGTTGCGTAGGGACCTTGAACAAGTCATTCACTCGCAATTGATCTGCAATAGGCCTACATGTAAGATCTTGAAGAGGCGCTATATAAATTTTGATTGATTGATTGATGTTGCTGTGCTGCCCCATTGATGTGTGGATTTCCGTCACTTCAGAATAGCCTACTGTAAGAAGGGCGAGATATCAAAGTACACTCTGCTGTACTGTGTGTTGTATTGTATTTAACCTACTAAAGTAAGACTTTGTTTTATTAGGGCGCGTTATGAATGCATAGTTGTATTGTATTGTATTGCACTAATAGATTATTGGCAAAGCAGTGATATTGCAATATTATAGCCTACCTGGGAAGGGAAGCATATTGATTTTCAATGAATATCTCAATTAAAGCAGCAGTAGCTTATGTAACAGATAGAAGTCTCTCTTATATAATAATGTGAAAGAAAACTGCTGCAGTGCCTATTTAATAATCAGAGTGTAGACGAGGATAAGAAATGTATGAAAATATAATATAATTAGGCTATACTGGAGCCGGTAATTGTTTCGCCTTTGTTTCATTCACATAATTAAAATAAATTAAATGTGGATAAATTTTGTAATTGAATAGAATCTTAAAGGCATATTTTGTTATTCAATTCTTGTAGATCTACCTGAAATTCTGAAGCAATGATGATGATTATGATAATGATGGATAATGATAAACATCATAGGCCTATATTTGTATGGGTAGGCGACTATGATAAGCCACATTGTGATTTGCTGCAGAGGTGAATTGAGGATTCAGATGGAACCAAATAGGCATCGAACGCAGTTTCCGAAGCTGCTTCAGGATACAACGCCCTATAACAGTCAGATGTCAGGTAGCATCTCTCGCCACCTCAACCCATCCTCAGCAGCACCGTCCGCAGCAGCCGTTGAAGAGAAACAAGATGGTCGGGATACTCTGTCCAGGTTGCACATCAATTACTAACCTCGTTATCCTTCGGACACACACACACACACACAGACACACACACCTACACACACACACACACACACACACCTAGACACACACATGATCATATCATACGGTACCAAACATTTCACACACATCCAGGCGCACGCACACACACAGGCAAACACACACAGAACGGGGGGGACCAGAAACTCCTGCAAACACTATATATATATATATATATATACGGGCAAAGGGAAACAGAGCTTACGCATACATGTATTCGTACGCCGGGGCACGGTCGTGATTTACTCTAATCAACGATTAACCATTATACCTGTTTAATACCCTTCTTCTACAATAGTCTAGACGCAACTGGTTTTACAAACAATTAATGGGTCACCATGCAGTCTTTAACAAATTTCTGAAAGCCAACTGATCAAGTCTCTAGATATAAATCTTTACAAAAATGAAGGTATACCTTTAGACGTGTTTTCTTAAATTAAAGAAATCCTGCTTGGACCTAAAAAAAAGTTCCGTCATCCCGTAATTGATTTGGTGCACTTGTCAGCTGCTGTGGTTGTTCTATGAGTCTGCAAGAAGAAGCAGCTGAAGGCTTAAGTCTCTTGAGTATAATCTTAAAGCCGACATAAGCCTCTGGCCGCCGACTGTTCCGAGCGAAGCAAATGCGCAGCAGCTATAGTGAAATTTACTATTATTTCCGGCGACATATTGCCGACAGTGAGACATAAGACATTGTTTAATTATTCGGTCGGCATTAGCTGGGACCTCTTGTGCAATTAAGTCGCAGCCTGGAATAAAAAGAAGCTATATAAATTAGGGCCTATGTATTCGGTCGGCTGCAGCTGCTGTCAACGATTGGCGCACCTGGCAACATGAAGTGGAGCAAGATCGTCCCACGTGACCGGGTCATAGGTCATGGGAGGCAATGACGCGACAGATCAGATCGGAACAGTCTGGTTAAACTGGTTTAGATGTTGAGCACTCTGACAGATTCAATTAAGATCAGGCACTTTATGACATCATATTGCTTGGCCAGCAGTAGATCTGTCTCAAATTCTATCAGTCATATACATTCGCACAGACACTATTGCTCAAGTCATCAATTTAACGAAAGAAACAAATTTCAATGGGATTGCATCACTGGATGGGATGTTTGAATTTTATTAAGAATAGTTAAATTTTCAACAGAACTTATTAGACCGAACGCATTCGTAGGCCTAATGTATTCACTTG
This sequence comes from Dendrobaena attemsi, assembly GCA_034693945.1. NCBI lineage: Eukaryota > Metazoa > Annelida > Clitellata > Crassiclitellata > Lumbricidae > Dendrobaena > Dendrobaena attemsi. The sequence continues at coordinate 7,433 of JAQFXW010002179.1, forward strand.
TTTCAGGCCAGTTACACGAGCATGCACACACATACCATTATCAATCCTCCTTCTTTCCTTCCCTCTTCTCCTTTTCTTCCTTTCCTCCTTCCTCCTTCATTTGATCCTTCTATTGCTTCTTTTTTACTCCCTTTATCATTTTCTCCCTCTTTATTCTGACATGTATAATTGTATATCCCTCGGACTTACACGATATTTTCTACCTTATATATTTCTGTAGTTTTCTGTCAGACCAGACCTATAAGGAAAATGGTTCCATGTGGCTAACGGCGTGCATGTAGCCTAATAATGAGGAGTCACTATTTCCTATACCCTTAATTGGACCCAACATGCGGCCTGCCAGCTGATTAAGTGGCCCGTCTGATCATGCTTAATTTAAGTAGTTTGTGTGAAAATGATGCAAAAGACAGTCTTTGGCGACTACTTGTGTATATCCTACATAGTCATTTTTTTACTTGGCTCGTCTATTGGCAATGTGAACACAAGTCCAGTTCTAAAGACGCATACATGCGATTTTACATTATGACTGTTGTATGATAATTTTTTTACATTTATAAAATATGAATTGTCGCATCTTAAAAAATAAATTAAATAGGCTGACAGCAAGCACTGCCCTTATAGGTCCTTCAGACGGTAATAAACGAATGTCAAGGTCCCGGAGTTACATCAGATTCTTACCTATGAGCTACCGTTGGTAGGCCTATAAGCCCTATGCCTATACTAAATCAACGAAATTAGACAGAAGTGACTGACCTAGCACACGATTTCTATCCACATTAAGCATCCCTTCTTGTCTGACAGAGGAAGTGGGTTTGTTTTCTTGAAGGAGGATTATCTTAACGTTAAGGCACAGTATGGTTAAGGTCACCCGCAAGGTCTTTTTCAGTAACTATTGACACGTGACGATGACTGCGTTTGTTGACAATAATAGGTCAGGTGACCGGTCCCTCTTCCAACGACAGTCATCATCATCACTGCCAGCACCTGCTTCACATTCGTATAATGGTCGCTGGTTGAAGCAACAGAACAAACCTCTCGAGACCTGTCTCCTGGGAAAAAACGAGAGCATCGGTATGAATACAAATCTAGCTTATATTTATAGTTTTCATACACAGCATACAGATAAACACATCGTAAGTGCATAGGCCTACAAAACATCTTATGCTAATGAAAGTTATCATTAATAATATTATCCACATTCATTGCAACAATAATTTATTTATATTGTACAAACAAAGCATTATGTGCATTACACTACATAGCCTACATGCATACATACATATACATACATACATACATACATACAATAATACATATATGTATATATATGATTACACATAATTATATTAATGCATGCATACATACGTACACGCAAGTCCTACATGTAGGCTCACGATTGCACGTGCAATACTTGTAGACGTACGTACTTATTGCTTAGGGCCTATATTTATTTGGTTAGAAGGTCTCTGAATCCCTTGATGAGTTTTTTTTAATGAATTTGCGGTTTGTAAATTAACGTACCATATGCATTATGCATAAGTAGGCCCTACTTACATACATGTTTGCATTTCTCAACCAATGAATGTAGACATGACTACCTGAATGATTAATGGTAACTCGAATGCAGCGTATTCACTCACCTAATAATACTGTTGCATTATACACGGTGTCCCAAAACAAGTGAACCCCTTTTTATTTTCACGATATATTTGCTAATTCTAAATAAAACTCTATACAATTTTAGGGCGTGAAAGAAGAATAAATTATCAATGTTTCTTGAAAATTTTATCAAATTCTATCAGCAAAGTCCGAAGTTATGCACATTCAAATTTATGCAAAGAAAATCTTAAGTTTCCAACATGTAACAGATAGGAAATTAATAATTTGAGCCAATTGTTGTTCTTCAAAGCTGATGTTCAAAATACCGACCATTAAATCGAATTCATGCATGCTCTAAGGCGCTTGCCATTCATTGATAGCATTGTCACCTTGATCAAAATGAATCTATGTTTCCACAATTCGATGTTTGAGGTGGTCAACGTCACGTATGCGAGTTTGAAGGTATGATTTACCGCTCCATATCTTGTAGTTCAATGGATTGAGATCAGAGCTATTGGGGCCTAACAGTTGGTTAAATAAAGTCTGAAGTTTCTCTTGAAAGCATAACAACAGTTTCTCTGGCTCGCTGAGCATTAGCACTGTCCGGCTGGAATATGAAAAATTAGGCCTAGCTGCCCCACAATTTTTTAATAGCCGGCAGCAAATCTTCACCGTGCGAAACGCCACGAAAGTAAGCACCGTTAATTTTGACTCCTGTTTGGATCGATGAAGATATTCGAGTACAGCAAAGACTTAAACCCATTTTTATTATTGTCACCTTAAACGGATGACTGAAATATGACGTCATATGTATAAATTTTAAGTACCCGTAAATCATTTAGAAAGTAAGGTAGCGCGGTCTCAAATTATTAATGTCCTATCTTTTACATGTTGGAAACTTCAAATTTACTTTGCCCAAATTTGAATGTGCATAACTTCGGACTCTGTTGATAGAATATGATAAAAGAAATTTTGGAAACGTTTATAATTGATCCCTCTTTCACGCTCCAGAATTGAATAGAGTTTTATTGAGTATTAGCAAATATATCGCGAAAACAAAAATGACTCACTTGTTTTGGGACACCGTGTATATAAGGTGAATTCGAGCTGTTGCTTGGCCTGGCCACCTACATCCAGTCCAGTACATCGACGCAGAAGACAGAGGTTCTTATCCTTGAACTGAAGCACTTCGAGCGGATCCTCCTTCGCCGCAATCCTCGCATCGTCGACTCCATGAAGTCCGGTTTGCAGCTGCGTCTGTCGACCAAGATCCGTTCACGAAAGGTCGAAAGGTCAGTTCCGCTTCTGGTGCGCCTTCTGTCGATGGCGGAGGAAAGCGTGGAGGAGCAGAGACGCAGGGAAACGGTCAGGGACCTCGATCGGATGCGAAGGAGCAGGAAGACAAGGCAGGACGAGACAACAGCCACTCATGGACTGAAGGCGACTGTGGTGTCAACTGGTAGAAGACTCGCTCCAGTCGGAAACGTCAACTCAAGGACAGCTGCTGCTGCTGCTGCTGCTGTTGCAGTGGTCAAGGCTGATGATGCTACACTGGCTGCTGCTTCAGGTGAGCAGGATGGAGATGTTGCGCTGGAAGAAACGGACGGGGATGGAGAGACGGAGACGCTGACCGGAAGTCGGGTGGACGCGGCCACTGATCCACTGTCGTCGGAAGAGATGCTGACGGAGCTGGAAGACAGGATTGGATGCTTCGTTACATCGATTTGCGCTCAATCAGCATCAGCAACAGTCTCCATCCCTGGAATGCACTCTAGAAGTCAGTCTCCCTCTAAGACGGAAAGACTGCGACGAACCATCACTCCAGTAAGATCAGTCGAATCATAAGGACGATGATGATGGTGATGATGATGACAGTGCACATGGTGATGATGATGTTGTTGATTATGTTGTTGATGTTGTTGTTTTTGATGATGATTTTGATGATGATTACTAATGTGATGATGAAGATTATGATGATTGATGATGAAGATGATGATAGTTATTGCTGCTGAGTCTCACGATGGTAATGATGATGGTGGTGGTATGACGAAGATGATGTTGATTATGATGATAACGATAAATGTTGATCTTGTCGTTGACGATGATGACTATGACGATGATGATGGTGTGTCTGGCGCATGTCGACACCGTTGTTTTGAAGTGCAGGTGCAAGAATAGGCGAAGAGAAGCAGTCGTAATTAGATTAGATGAAACGTTGGTTGCAATGGGGCTGCTGAGAGGCTTCTCCTCTTGATCGTCGTCTACGAAGGCGACGGATGGAGAAGATGGTGATCATGATTATAGTTATGATGATGATTGTGATGACCTCGTATACGATAACCACAACTGTGTTTTCGCCTCATTTTCTAACAACTTTAGAAGACTATCCTTGTTGATATAATTAGACGGCGCAATATGAATGTTTTGTAAGGTCGATGGAGTGATTCGACCCGGAGTGACTGTCATCTTCCGACCAAAGTCATCGGCACAGCCTGGTGATAGAACCGATCGCATGAACTCACGTCGCCAGGAAATTGCGAAGGTAACTCGACCTCTTCATAATAGGCTACACTCAATCTGACAGACTGCGCTGTGCTGTATGATCACTGCAGATATTATTATGAATGGATGAGGTGCAGATTATTACAGGAGTCTAAGTTAATTGTTGTCAGCCGTGAGAAACCCCAAACCCATATAATATATAATAGACTACATCTCAATTTACAAGGCAGCCTTCCGAATGAAGTGGTCTTGCCAGAACAGAGCTCGGGCCGTAAGTGTTTTGTGCTCTATCCCTATCCCCAATCGCCTGTGTCAGGCTGTGTGTAAATTATGAATTTCCGGTTTGGTTAACATCATATAGTTCTTATCCTAGGGTTATGCTGCTCTATAGATGAATTATTTTTTCTGTTATACTTTTGGGTTCCAATAAACTCATTTTGATTGTTTTTTGCTGTATAAACAAAAGTGACTATAATTTTATATCTATCATAGTAGGCTATTAATTGCCAATTATTGGTGCTTATGAAAACCGGAAATGTGTGCCACATAAACAACGGTGCAAATAGAGAGTAATTAGGACTTGGCCTCTATCTGCCAGACCTAGCGAATGCGGAGTTGCGGACACATGTCCATTGTTTTATCCATCTTACAGCTTACAATAGAGGCAATGCCTCATCTACCGACTACATTTTTAAATATAAGCCCTATAGATAGTATAATGCTTGTGAACCCTTGCATGGCAGCTTATAATGACCTCGATCATTTATGCCTCAGGTTCACCTATGATTTATTTAGGCATCTGACTTTTGGGTCATTAACAGCTGTCAAATGAAAACAACCTTTTACACATTATGATTATGAGCGGGGATCCTTTCCATATATAGGGCTATATGCCTATCGGTTAAAAGCGTAGGATCTGACACAAAACTTACAATAATTTGGCCAGAATTTTCGTAAAGGTGAGCGAAGATGACCACAAGCTGTTCATTGCTGTTTTTATTACAAGCACAGTAATAAGCCTATATGGATCAACTTATTCTTCTTCTTAATTTACAAAGTAGGCCTAAGTGGAAGGCTCCCATCTCTCTTGATGGCAAAGAAAACTGTCGCAGTAGGCCCTAATTCAAACATCAATAGGCCTACCATTATTCCATAAGAGATAGGTAGCTACCGTAGCTTATACTGACAAAAGTAGTTGGCCTACTACTAGTGAGAATCACGTAGCGCCGAGGTTATGCGTGCATAGGCCTGTTCTGCCTTGAGGAAATTTACACAGATGGCACTGATAATGGCCTAAGGAAGCATCATCCTCTCCAAGATATTCTGGTTAGGCCTAGGGCCTATAATTTATACGACAACATTAGGCTCCTACAGCATTTTGCAAAATAGTATTAGGCCCTAGCTATATTGTATATTTAATTTTTCTATTTATTGTGCTCCTTATGATGTGCAAAACTACGTAGGCCTATATATTATTTTCATGAATTTGCAGAGAAAATGGCGCCTACAGTATTACAAACTGGCTTTGACATCTCTGGTTCCGAACTTCAAAGATTTGCCGGTTGACGCGAAGCCGAAGACATTCGCCATCTGACGATTCTGAGCGGTTGCCGTTAATAAGTACGGTGAACATCTCGCCATCGCCTCTGCTGCTGCTGCTGCTACAGTTTCTTATCTCGCAGCGCGATGTCTAAGTCGAAGAATGAAAATGAGCAAAACTTTTCTAAAACTCTACTGTCAATGGCAAAAGACATGCTCAACTGTTTTTCAGATTCCAAGGATAATACAATGAAGGTCACCTCTCACCCGAAGATTCAGTTAGCGAGTTGGCCTGCCGCCTGCCTGTAGGCCTAGCTATAATTCCAGTGGCAGATCCAGGGGGGGCCCGGGGGGCCCGGGCCCCCCCTTAGACATAACCCTAACCCTAATTCATTCCGTAACCCTAACC
>JAQFXW010002180.1:0-13479 GCA_034693945.1 Dendrobaena attemsi
TAATTTGACCATTAATCTAGTGTCTATTTGTCTTACTGTCGTCCATTTCCACATTTTCTTTGTTCAGTTTGAAAGGCGACGACAGCAGACGCGGCTCCTCATCACAAGAGTCACCGTTAGCACTACGTCATCAAGGCGGTCAGGGCGACTCTCAACAACGACAAGGAGCAGTTCTAGGACTGGGAGAACGACTGGAACGAGGGCAGATCGGTGCTGGAGAGGTGGAATCGGGAGCAGCGGGAGACGGAAGCATCAGCTACGACGAAGACAGTTCAGCTGTGTCGGAATCTACACCGATGCTCAGTTTCGCCGGTCAGGATGCTTTCCACTCACCCAACCGGAAAGAGCAGCCATGCGCGACCGAACCGTCACACAACCATCACCGTCATCACCCACATCATCCCCAACGCTCGTCTACTGTCCCGCCTCAGTCTCAGCCTCCTCAGCAGCCGGACAGCCACAAGCGAGAAGTGTTCGTCGAGGTCTATCCGACGCCGAGGTCAACCGCCGTCGTCTGTCCCACGAGGCAGCTGCAGTCGACGACGACCAACAGGGTGGAACTGTTCCGTGGGATGCACACCAAGAGCTTCTCCGATCAGGAGATCTCTCGAATGACGAGGGACCGAAGGGGCGTCCAGCAGTTCATTCTTCTCGAGGTCTTCAGCGTTGCCCTCTTCAAGCCTCCTCCTCCTCCCAAGGCCCCTGCAGTGACGGACGCAGACGTTCCCGATCGCCAACCATCCACCGGTGATACCACATCATCTCCGATGATCGTTGACCCCATTCCAAGCCCAGCCCATGTAAGCTCGGTCCCGGTCGCCTCTGTGGCTGAACTGAAAACACGTAGTCCGCCTCCTTGTGAGCAGGAACAATGCGATAGACGGAACGAGAGCATGCCTGAGTTGTGGAAAGGCGCAACCCCGTACACGGAAGCCCTGCGTCCGTACGGCAGTGACTCTCGCTTACGTTCGCCGAAATCGCAGAGACACTGTCCACTCCATCACAGCCCTTACCACCACCAGCATCCTTATCATCATCATCAGCACTTGACTCAGCCGCAGCCGGAGCAGCAACAGGACTTGAAGAAACTTTCAGACGCCTGTTGCAGTCAATCTGTTGGCATCTCCCCTAATAGGGTCCTAGCGGCAGAAGTGGTTGTCCAGCAGCAGCATGTCGAGGTTCCACAGGAGCTCTGGCAGTTGAGAGCCATTCTGGCAAACGAAGCGGAGGCAGACTCTGATGAGTCGGAAGGAATCGTCGACCTGACCTCCGTTGAACTCGCTGACATCCCTCCTCGGGTTGATGCAGTGACCAAGGAGCTCGGGATGACGCCCGTATGTATCTCCTCCTCCTCGAAGTCTCCAGGGGCGCCTTCTCATCCTGCCTGCTGTCCACAAGTAGGCCACGTAACCCCCAATACGGTTGCTGCTTCGATCGTGCCCTGTCAATCCACAACAACAGAACTGAGTTCTTGCACCGCTGCTCCAGGCGCTACGGAGCAACTGGTCTATCAAAAACCTGCAGCATTAACTTCCGATGATACGACCGTTGATTCCTCTTCTACGATTCCAGACCACCCGACACCTGCTGCATCCTCCTCCTTCCCTGTTTCCGGAGAACCGGGCCCCCCTGTAGGACCGATCGCAGAGAAGGACGAGGACTTGAGCGGTGTTGTAGTGAGCGATGACCCCCTGCATCGCGAGCCGAGCATCCGACGTCAGACGTACCGGAAGGCGATTGCCCAACGACAGCGACGACACGAACTACTTCCGGTGAAGCCGGACGACGAAGTGACGGACACGGAGAGCAGTCTGTCGCTGGAGAAGAGCATTCCAGCTGCTTCCACGTCCGTTGAGTCATTCCGCGGAGACAGTACGACGAGCACAGACAGCACCGGTGAGAACCACGCCTACCGCCTGGAACAGTTGCGCGGAGACAGCGGATACAAGTCGCTGGAGACGCAGCAGTCGCTCGGGACTCGCTTCGACTTCCGGCAGACGTACTTCGTCCCGGAAGAGGGCAGCATCATCCGGGAGGACGAACCGGCGTCTCCGCTGCCTCCTCCTCTCCAGACCATCGGGAAGGTCTTGGCGGGAAGCGAGAGGAGGACGGAGACGGTGTTCTCGAGTGACGCCGCCGTTGCCCTACTCTCCAAGATCTCGTCGTCGTCGATGCCGACTTATCTCTCCTACCCCCACTCGGGAGCAACGAAGCGGACGCTGAAGAGCAAGGCGGCCGAGAAGAAGAGGAGCCAGTACAAGAGCGATCGCCAAGCGGTCCAGTTCTACGACAGTGTCCACGAACAGGATCCGTCGTCAGTTGCCGGTGGAACATCGACCGTTACGACTCACCAGTACGGGTCATCATCGTCCATGACCGCGCATCACCACCACGGTCTGTCATCCTCCTCTCTCACAACTCATCATCAGCTGCTGTCTTCAACACTGACCGCCAGTCACCACCATCCCCACCACCAGCCGACGGAGCACTCCTCATCCTCCATCGATGCCGCGGGACAGGAGGGCGTCGACAGCGGAAAGCAGTCGACGAAATCGTCGACGTCTTCTCTCTTCTCTCGGTTGCTCAAGTCTCACTCGCGACGACCTCTCGTCCGAATGCAGCGCGACTACAGCATCGACGAACGATCGGATGCCCTCTTCAACGAGTTCATCCGACATGACCCGACCTACGACTCGAAACAGCAGCAGCAGCAACGGACGCTCTGCCTGACCGCCGCTGCCGCCCGCTCCCCGCGCCTCTCCACCTCCTCCAGCCACCACCGACACCGCAGCAGCAGTCGAGCCGTCGCCCGATCCTCCACCGACCTCCCTGCAGGAGGACAAGGCGACGCCTCCTCCGATGGAAAGCCCTCTTCTTCAACTGCTGCTGCTGTTGCCTCTTCTGCCGAACTGAGACGAAGACGTCACGAGGCGAGGCGCCGACGACACGACGTCCCAAGAGACTTGGAGGACTCTGCTGTTCCCACTCTGGCGGACTTCCCTGCGATGTTCGATACCCTTAGCCGGAAGACAACAATCGGCGATAGTTGGACAACGAAGAGTCCGGATGAGGGGGAGACGGGAGGGGAAGCGCTGGAAGAGATTTTGGAAATGGGTAAACTGTCCGTTGGGATGGTGGGGGAAGGGGGTTCATCTAGTGGTCCGCTAGTACCACTCCTCTCTCCGACGGCGATCGGTCGAAACAGGAACATTCCTCTGATTCAGTTGACTGAGGACGAAGACATCTAGCGGTCGCTGCGGTTGGACTATTTATGTTAAAACCACTGAACTAAACGATCGCTGGAAAAAGTGTTATTAAATAAGAGAAAAACAATTCCAGTGTTTAGTATCGTTATGGGCATAGGCAGTGTACACTAATCTTGTTAATTTTCAAGCATATCCTGCCGGAAATTCTATATCGGTCTCTGTCGATTTACTTAATTTTCTAGCATATCCTCTAATACATGTACCTCTTCTAATTGCTGCATCTTCCTCTTTCCTTTCCATCCGTTGTCCCGCTTTTCCCTCAAACTTTTCCTCCATATTGCGCACTGTAGGCCATAAATGCCTTCCCATGTCTTCGTTCAGTTGACCTTTCCCTTCGTTTCCCATGTCTAAAACTTCTCTCGGTTTTCCTTTTCTCCCTCATTCTCTCCTTTTCTCTGTCTGTTCAACTGCCTATGCCTATGTCCCTATAGATCAGCTTGTACGTCTGCTTATTTAATTTTCAGCATAATATTTTTATAAAGAAAATGTTCTTGGCAATCACTCAATCTGTGGTTAAAATAATTTTTAATGAATGTCATGTATATACTAGTAATTATTTGTATGAAAACTGTATGCGCAGTGGCTAAATTCAGCCGGATCCTGCAGAATCTGAGATCCGGCACCTCGGAGTTTGGATCCGCAGCATGCGCTGTAAGATTTGCCACTCCAATTATGAGATCGGCCACCTAAAAAGGAAGACCCTCCACCCTCAATAGGGAAATTTAGGCCTACCACCCAAAAAAATCAGATTTTGGCATTCGTCAGAAGAACATTAAAGTTGATTCCAATCGTCATTAGTAACATCACAGAAACTTCTTAAGTCGCCGGCGGTTTTTTGAAGTCACTATTGCGAGCTGCAGCCAAAGGCAGTGGCGTCGAAAGTACATTGTGCCCGTCCATTACATGTAGGTCTACGCGCTATCGGCGATACGTGTACAGGCAGATTAGTAATTCATCACAGGCTTAAATTATAAGCTTACGAATGCAATTCAACAAAATAGAATAGGTCTAACTCTTAGCGTCGTAACTAAGTCTTCTCAAGGGTATACCTGGTAGGCTATTCAATCGACGTTGGGTGAATCATGAGACTGGAGTCTGGAGATGAAGGTCGCGAGTTCAGCCACCATTTATGTAGGGCATACTTATCCGCAAAGACGACACACGAATCTACTTCTGCTGACTGTGGAAGCGATTGAACCAACAGCTATCTCTCACAACTTCACAAGGAAGACATTGTGGTAATACAATAACCAGTACAGCAAAGGTGGCTAAGATTAGTTTACTTTGTATGAATATTAAATTTATCCTCAAAACTTATTTAAATCAATCAAAGAAATTCGGAAAAAGTTGGATCCAATTTCAACGTCATTCTCAATGTGGTGCAATTACATATAGTAATTTCCGTAACCCGAACGCAAAAGCTCTAAATGGCCAGAACTCTTACGGTTAGTACGAGAACTGGATCCAATGTAACTCCTAGATCGAAAACTGAGAAGAATGATATTGAGCGTCAGCCATGGGAGTCAATCGCGAGAGGTTTCATGTAATCCTTGTGGATGCAGTTGGCTCGGCTATCAGCTAGACGCTAATTATTATAGCCTTCCGCTTTGCAAGTACCTAAAACATATAGCTACTCATTAGGCTTATAATGAGACCCTAGGAGACTGAGTAGGCTCCATCGAAGAATCGCTATATAAATTATAGAAGCGAATGAATAACTGAATGAGCGAACCAAAGCGGCGTCGCAGTTTTTGGAGAATTAGATGCAATTCAAAGGCTAATAACACATAGACTAATTACATAATTTAGTTCAGATGAACAGCGCCTTCTATTTAGAAAGCTAACTCCGAGCGGTAAGAAAAGTTAAATATGTAGATGTCATACTTTATTTTTCGATCATTCTGGAGCTATAGGAGTCGCCGAGGACATCTGACCGATCCGAGCACTTGCCGTCTAATCTCCCTTGGACACTGTACGCAGTATATAGCTGGCACAAAGTTCCCAACTTTTCATATTAACAATAGTATTGATGCAGATATATCGGATACCTCAATTAGTTTTAAAAACTGTTCTCACAGGATAGAGCTTGAACCTGATCTCTTGTTGGAGAAATTGTCAGAATGGGAGAGTAGAAAAGATAGTCTCGCGAGAAGTGCTGCGGAATAGACCGATTAACAGGTGTACACTGTTTACACCATGCAGACTGTGTACACAAATACCTCTATATGCCGATCTACAAGGTGTGGCGGTAGACTGGACTTGACCTCGAATGGTACCTAATAACGGTATAGACCACACGTATAGATTATCAAACGTACAGACTGGGTAGTAATTCGCTTGACGTAAGTCCATTTTACCTTTGGGTGGGGGTGAGATGGGGTAATTGGGTTGGATTGTTGAAACGGTCAATCCCTTATGCCTGGCCTATAAATAGATCTGTTCTTCAAACGTTCAGACGATGCCCTGTCTCGTAGGGTATTAGGTCATTCGTATTAATTGATACAACACCGTAGAGACACTGTCGGTGGGATTCCAGTAAAACCTACACGTACACGCACACGTACAACGGAGATGTCACCGTCGTCGTCTGGGTCGCTCGTAGACTTCAGTCAGACGATACAATATAGGTTAGACAGTGTTATGTCTAGCCTTTGAATATAGCCTTCCGTCTGGGAGATATCAGTCACGAGACGACGACGTCTGGATATAATATCATGACGTTAATAGGTCTATGTCTCGTTCCGTGGATGTCGATCTGAGTCTGATTCAGTCGGATCTAATTCGTCGCCGAAGAAAGAGCATCCAACCTATTTCAACGCTTTAATACATCACGTTGCCTTCGACAGTCTTAGACGGTGCAACTCGACGTAGCTATAGCGAGATATGATGGATGAGGAAGGGTGCATCGGATCGTTTGTGAGATCAGTGCGTGTTGCTGCCACCGTGGTTGTTACGGAGGACCTGACGGAGCTGGATCGCCTTGGATCGTGCAGGGACCTCATGATCGCCGATGAGGATCTACTCGGTGGTCACTGCAAGTCCTCCTCCTCCTCCTCAGGGTTCAGATCGTGTAAGCAGCAGCAGCAGCAGACAGCAATGGGAGAGCAACACCTGTTGGATGTGGGACACTCGACGACGACCATCAGACGGCGCTCTTCTCTCGATCGCACTCGACTACGACGACCTCTGACCGTCATCGAAGACCTGACCCAGATACGGCTGAAGCGATTGGTCGGATCGGGCGGATTCGGGTCGGTGCACGTCGCCCAGCTGAACGGACGGACGGTGGCTGTGAAACGGATGCACCGGTGCGTGAAGAATCGTCGAGCTGTGGCCGAGAGCGTCCGTGCCGAGTGCCATGCTCTGCGTCTGAGGCATCCGAACGTCGTCAGAGTGTTGGCAGTGGTCGCTGGGAGGATGACTGGCGGTGATGCGGTTGCTGAGGATGGAAAGGAGGCGATGGTGGTGATGGAGTACGTCGGACACAGGAATCTACAGAGTCTAATCGACGACGGCGCAGAAGAACTCGGATTCCAACGCATTCTCAGGTATACTACGATCATTCCTCTTCACTAATTAATATGTTCAATCTTAGTCTGAATTCTTATCTAGTTAAATTGTCACTCAGTCTAATGAGGTCGTTTGTGATCACATTCACAGATCTGATGATACGAAGCCTAGTTCTACAAGGCAGCATAAGCATGCATGAACATACTACACTCAGTGCGTTTGTGCGATGCATAGGCCACAGTTAAACTGTAACTTAAATTTAGGCTCAAATTGTAGTTAAGCCTACACATTTCGACTGCTATAATCAATTGATTTTGTGTTATATGACAACTACAATGCACCTTACGTTTTGCAACGTGCACTTTTCCACACTGTTGCAAGATTAAGTGTGCTTGAAATGAGCAGACACCAGTGTGGCTAGAGGGCTATAGCAGACATGAAAACGAATCACGTCCATGCTTTTTTCTAATTTCTTCAGAAAGCCATAATGGCGTCTGGCCACAGGCTACAGTGAGTGGTTCTTACTAGACAGAAGTCTATGATAGTTTCGGGAATCGTCAATGTCTGTGTCAGCCAGACATCGATCATTTCTTAAACGGTTCTTTCAAATGAATTTGCAATAGAATTAAGCTTATGACGCCGATCAACAAGGGATATAAGAGTCTTATGCATTTGTTTCATCTACTATTACAGATTATCTTCTTTCGAGTCTTAATTCACCTGCCCATTAAATTTTGCTCTTTTTTTTAATTATATATCTACTTGATGTTTGAACAGATCCTTAAGCATACGTGCTCTTAGCAATTGATTTAACGAGTATATCATGTACGACGTGTGTTGCAGGTATTGCATGGACGTCGCCAGTTCCATCTGCTACATCCATCAGAATCGTATCGTTCACCTCGACCTGAAACCGTCGAACATCGTCATCACTCCACAAGACACCTGTAAGCTGGTCGACTTCGGCTGCTGCCGTAGCCTCGACGATGACGTCAAACAGCCTGACCCCCAGTGTCCAGAAAGACGAAGCGAACTGACCGGGACCTTTGCCTACCGTGCTCCGGAGCTCCTGCGCGGCCTCGATCCCACGTCGAAGGCGGACATCTACTCGTTTGGGATCGTTCTCTGGCAGCTCCTCACTCGCGACGTTCCATACGCCATGGAGAACCAACACGTCGTCATCTTTCGCGTCGTCGCTCAAGGACTGAGACCTCAGGTACCCGACTGGATCGACGAGGACTGCGCTGCCAGTGCCGCGCTCAAGTGCTACAGGAATCTGTTCGTTGCTTGCTGGAACGCGGCGCCAGAATGTAGACCAAGCGCCCTTGGTGTTCGTGCTGCTCTGAGTGCGATCCAATGCACTTCTGGCTGACATCTTCGCGTCCGAATGTTGCTGCATGATATGCCTAGTTCACTCGCACTTTGAGGTACTTCGAGTGTTTGCCTAAGGGTACTCGCACTTCAGCACTTGTGAATGCGTGGCTTTTCGCACTCCTTTCCTGTCAACATCACTGCGAGCCTCATTCCTCGTCAAAAGTTTCTGCGCTCCCAATGAAGACAAGCCGTCGTCACTCAAGGACTGACACTTCCTTTGACCATCGAATTGACACCAGGGCATCGACACTTAATTGGCGCTATACGAGTCTGAAATTGTGAAAGTGCAATTTTATGAATTGTAGAACAACCAAAAGAGAATCAATCTGTCATCAACCTAGTACAAGCTTCTGTTATTTACACTTATTTTGATTGCACTACGGTAATACCACTCGATTCCAGCATTCAATTCTTTTACATGTAGCTGTTTCGTGGTTTTACTAGCGAGATCGAATGTTCTGTTTAAGTTAAGAACCATTTAAATGAGCACGTGTTGAGCACGTTTACATCTAGACCGGCATGACCTATTTAATTAATTTGACCTATTTAATTATTTTGACCTATTTAATTAATTTGACTTATTTAATTAATTTTGCCGGTTCACTCGCAGCTTACGTTGAAGCTTGTAAATAGGAAATTTTTTTGAGTCCTAGCTAATTTAGAACACCTGCATATACGTTGATTTGACTGTTTCGATTGATAATTTATTAATTTATTGTTCGACTAATTTATTGATTGACAGTTGCGTTGCGTTGCCGTTGTTTGCATGACAGTTCAATTTGCACTGTGAGAATTTAAGTTTGAATGTTTTCCTACTTTTGGTTATTTATTACATTCAGTTTTGAATAAAACATCACTGCTTTCAAGTTTCTGCAGCAAATCTTAACTGACACAACCATGAAGTGCTCATCGAGTTTACAGTTAGTGGTTACAAGTGTTCATATAGCCTATTAATCAGTGCGACTTCTGTCACAAGGGTGTCTGATGCACAAGTGATCAATGAATGATGCACCAAAATCAGTCGTAGTGAAGATATATAATAGTATATATATAGAGGTGGCAGATCTATTGGCTGAGCTAGTGAGAGAAAGTCTGTGGCAGTAAGCTAATCTGTTTGGGTAATTCTTAATTATGAGTGCTCCTGAGTAAACTTATAGAACAAGAGAGAAAGAGCGAGAAGAGAGAGAGAGAGAGAGTGAGAAAGAGAGAGATAGTGGGAGGCGGAGGAAGGACTTTTTAATCCCACAGTGGCGTGAGTGAATTTTAGAAAATGTTATCTGGTCATTTGGCAATTTGTTAATATAGGCTCATGCAGCGGCGGATCTAGAAATTCAGTAAGGGGGAGTCCAACAATTTCGCAACTCATCTTCCCCAAAATCTGATGACTCTTTGTCATCAATCACACATTTTGACGACGATTGCTTACGATCTCTGAACGGACATAATATTTAGGTCTACTTTTGACAACCATTAGATCTCAATTAAGGGTTCCATGAATTCTTTCGACTTCCATGAATTCCTTAAACACTTGAGCTGTAATCGACGGTAGGCCTAACGGGTAATGATTCTAGGGAATAGGGATCCTATGAAATATAGTCATGAACTATTTTGCTTCCATCTATTCTATTTGATTTGCTATAGTTTGTAGAGGAAAAGTAGTCTATGATATGATATAGGCCTACTATATATCTATTGCCTTATACTCTTCCTCTTCTCCTCTTCCTTCTTCTTTTCTTCTCCTCTTCTTCCTTCTCGTTATCGCATATTTCTCCCTTCATTATATTAGGCTTCTCCTCTACAGCTTAATTAGTTCTCTTCTTCTTCTTCCACCAATTCTTTCTTCTCTTCCTATAAGCTTATACGTAGGCCTACTCTTCCTATTTCATTCTTCATCCTCTTTCCTTTTTATTCGACCCTATTGCCTTAATTCTCTTCCTCTTCTCACAATTGATTTATGCCCAACAAGGATTCACTTGCCTTTGGATTTGCTTCGATGGGCTGCATGCAGTGTATGAACAATTGAACAGTGCGACTGATCCCGAGTTCTTGTATTGTGTATTTGCTTTACAAAAAATAATATGCTGCTTTTGTTGAGATGTTAGAGTCTACAAGGCATAGTTAGGCCTACACCCATATAAATACACCGCGCCCATGGTCCGCATCGCACCCAATTAAGTCTTCGTAACAAACTCACAGCCGCGTCTCTCTTTCAAATGTATAGCGTCCTATAGTCGATAAACTTGCCCATGAGTCACTCTCGCTTGCAGTCGTTACATTTGACTGCACTACCCTCAAAGGACACGCCTACCGCCGTGACGAATTCAGTCGACCGTAGAAAGACGCTAGCAAGCAGAAGCCGCGACTACGCCGTTTGTCACGAAACGAATGGACGAACGTTAGATGGTCTCTGAACCGATGATACGATTGCAGTCTTCCAGTGGAAGGACCTAAAACAGTTTCTTTGAACATTCTGGCGGATATAGAACTCTATAGACTCCGGCGATCCTCCACCATTTCCATCGATCCACAGCTGGAAGATGATTCGCCATCAGAGGATTTCCTTCGTCGACTCCTTTTTCCTTCTCCTAGGCCTATTGATCTTTCCCTACCGGCAGAAAACACTAATCACGACAGCTGGCAAGTATACGTGCATAACTTGTACACACCACCGTTTGCCAATAGAAACGTACGTGCATCCATCTGAGACAATAATAGGCTGTACATAACAGTACATAATGCACATTACACAGCAATGTAGACGTAAGTAACCATGTAGCTATTAATTGACTATATATACGCGTAGCATACCTGATGGTACGGGCTTAAGGCATATGATAATAGCCTAGTAGTGCCTATATATTATCAATATTAGGGCCTGTGTACAGTAGGCTTAACCAGTATTTTGCAAGACTAATAAAGTGCAATAGGCTATGGACTATGAATGCAAAGATGAAAAAGAAGAAGAAACTAACTGGTCTAACACATTGAGAGAATATAATTATGAGAGTTCGCAAAAAGGAAAAAATTCACTGTGGGGCGAAGATCTATTATAAGCCTACTGCTACCTTTCATTCGTCCATCCAATATACACCTGCCGTCCAATCGTTCGTTCGTTCGTTCGTTTATTCATTCATTGATTCATCAGTCTATTACTTATCGCTTCATCTTCCCTCTGTCTATAGCTGGCCTTCATTCCATTCTCTCATCCCACCCACTCATCCTTCCTTCCTCATTCGATTCGTCTACTCCATCATCTGCTGGTTCCTAACTCCTGGCCGATCGATCTTCCATAATCATAATCATCATCATCATCATCATCATCATCATCATCATTATCACCATCATCATTGTCATCATCATCATCATCATCGTCGTCGTCGTCGTCATCTCTTATTTCTCTTCACACAGCTCCGTCGAACGTGACGCAGTGCGTCCTACAGACCAACGATCGTGGACTTAACTTCGGCTGTTCAGGGATCGCCACCGATTCGATGACCTGGGTCCGTTCCGGATACTACGGGTGCACTGCCAGCTCCGCTCCGTCCAACTTCTGCGAGAACCCGAGTCCATCGTCTGCCACCGACTGCATTCCAGATCCAAGTGGCGATCGACGGATCATAGGTGCTGGATGCAACACATACACCACCTGTCAGGTCTACGGAAAGTCCTACAGTGACGTCATTGCTTCCTGTCCATCAAACAATGGCGGATTCCCTTACGCAAGCGTCAGCTACGAATGCCTTCCACGTAAGTAGCATAAGAAGAAGAAGGTTGGTTTATAATTATAAGAAGAATCAATATAAATAGACCTATGGCTACGTTACAAAACTTAACATCTTTTAATACAGCTCACCTTTGAACTCAATTTAACAGCAATGAGCAACAACAGTAGCAGCAGCAGCAGCAGCAATAACAACAACCACAACAAGAACAAAATTGACTTCAATTAGTCCACTGCTACTCAGAGGCGCTCCCGACAGTGTAGCCCTAATGCTGAGTCGGAGTTAACCCGCCGAAGTGCCTCATTCACTTCGCCATCTGGAGAATGAAGGTTGAATCAACTTATAAGGGACTCGAACTTAGATCCCATATAATTAATTAATTATATTCTTTATGCTCGTGTCTTATTCATCGAGCAATTGCGAGCGAAGGACTTGTTCAGGGTCCATACAGGCAATGCATGGCTCGAGGTGTAGTCGAACTTGCGATCAAGTCGCCGAACTACGCCACTGCACCACTACGGCCCACAATATATACCGGTAGTGTCTGCTATAAATACACCCAAAAAGCATTGCCTAAATGTTATACCAACATAATAATGACTCATGGCCTATAGAAATGTGACTGTGTGAATAAATAAATAAATAAATAACAAGACTCCTATAATTATATTGTCTTCATTTTTGATAACTCGCATAATAATTCGACGCATTGTTCATCTCTGTGTTAGGTAAACAGGCCGATGGTTCGGGGAATTACATCAACATGCTCAACTCGTATGCGAGTGATGTTTATACCGGCAGCTATGGGAAGACCTACTTCATGACAAGTGGATACCCGTACTCCCTGACCAATAAGAACGCCCAATTCCAGGTAAAATATACAAGTTACAATAAGTATAGGCATATAGTTTACATTTATTTATATAGTACTGCAGTCTTATAAGAGTAGCACAAAAGTAACCAGAAGAGTCTTTTGGAAAGAGGAGCAAAGCAGGAGGTATACGTCATTCCAGCGTTTAGGGTTTTACAACTCTACATGTATACAACTTAATACAACAAGCAATGGCAAAGCACGGCGCTTGACAGTGGAATAATAATATTATGTTATAATTTATTCTAACTTGTTAGGTTCTATGACTCTAGGGGAATCCCGGAACCTACAATAGGCCCTAATAATTATTTGTGTTGGCTTAACCAAGTTAACCTCCCGTGGGGCTAAGTAATGAATAGGACTAAGACGTACAAATTTCTCCATGGGGTGAGCCCACTGTATAACCTCTGATAAACTCCGCCCATGGTCTCATTGTAATAAGATACACAGTTTCTCTATGTTATTAGACGTAGTCAGGAGAGCTTAGCCGTCTAAATATAGAGCATAGGCCTCTATTTGATATCTGTGCATCCATAGGCCTATAATGTTTATAACCTACTGTTATTGCTGCATAGTAATTTCTATGCATAATTCTAAACAATAATACTCGATCTTTCGATGATGCGGTGATGCGATGATGCGGTGATGCGATGATGCGGTGATGCGGTGTCTGTGCGCTAACGCTCTAAAAATAGCTCCGACGGTGCTCCATCACGTAGCTGCCCGAAGCTATATT
>JAQFXW010002181.1:0-13476 GCA_034693945.1 Dendrobaena attemsi
GACACCCGCCTTAACAGCTGCTCTTCCCTCTGCTCTGACCTCCTGGAACTCGACCTCGGACCACCACGGACTTTTCTGACTTTATGCAGCGCTCGTGAATTGCCCAGCGCTTAGCTTTACAGAGCGCCTTAGAAGTGTCGAGTTTACGATTACGATATGATTACGAGAAATGCAACTGGCCAAATTAGCCATTGAACCTATAATAACAATACACTAATGTTTATAACATTGAGCATTACACATGTTAGAATAACGGTTGAAGATTAGCGCCATAATTATAGAGAGGTAGGCCTATACTTAGGAGGTGACATTCATCATTCATTCATTCACTCAGTCATATTCTTCCATTAGTATACGTCCATTCATTCCATGATTTCAAAAGAAAGTTCCTCCACTTCAGTCCGCTCTTAATGAGCGGGCGTAAAATCTGCGGTTCCCGCTCACCGCGATTTCTCTCACGTAAAGCAAACCTTGCCTGAAAATTCGAATATTCTATTTTGCGTCAGTGGTGACTCGTCGATAGGGAGGAAACTAATACCGTATACGTTTAGCTTTATAGAGTAGCGATTTAGGCATTTGGCGATTACGACTACGGCCACTACACGATTAATATGGTTAGCTAAGAACCAAACGCGGCTTATTTATCAACTTTCTGCTCTCATAGCTACTTTACATGTAGCCTATGTCAGTAAAGCACTTCTGTGACGCACTGAAAATGCGCTGTAGCAATCGTCCTGATAGAGAGACATTGCACAGTGGCTGGCAAGAGCCGCAGCATGCAAACTGGCCCGAAATCACTGAGACCAACCTGAAAGAGGCAAAATTATCTTCTCAAGTTAAGCCGAGTATCATTTCGTCTTTCACTCTCGTCTCAATCGCAGTAATTGATATGGCGGCATTAGAAGTCACGAGGCCATTCAACGAAGACTCATTAACATTACAAACCTGCAATTATGTAAACCATTTCTTTTGTGCACGTGTTCATTTGCAATCATTTACGACTTCACCCCCGGCCCATGCCAGATATTTCTGGCTCATCGCCAATAATTATTCTTAGACGCCCTAAGAGCAGGCTAATGATGGAAGCTAGAAATTGAAACGTTAAGGCTTAATACTTGTGTGCGTGTACACTGCAACCCTTCTTTCTTTGACGGACATTATTTTGAACTGATTGGTATACCGCAGGTGGAGCAAATTTGGGTTCATTACGCTCTGCACGAAGCCATTTCGAAGTGCCCTTCGTGTATATGCCCGGGGCCCTGGACGTGGCATGGGGCCTAGTACCCGCCCGAGAACGGGGTATACTCGTATAGTTGAAAGCAATCTTTTAGCACGCGTCTTCGCATAGAAAAGCCGGAGTGGTAGGAGTTCGTTGAACTTGAATGGGTGGACACGTGTGCCTGATTTCAATAAAATAATGGGCGCCTTGTGTGTAGGTCGATGTATGAGCTGAATAAAACAAGGACGGGACTAGAAGAGTGCAGACAAAGGTTAATGATGGATGCAATGTACACACGCATGCAGCTCCACGAAGGATTTTGCAGAGAAAAAGATAAGAGGCCGCGCTGCTTTTATTTATGCATGCTGCAGCTGATATTGTATTCAAAGAAGACAAAAGTCCCCACTTGTCAATCGAAAAACCACTGACTCGGAAGATGAAATGGCGACTTTAATGTCTAATCAATTAAAAACGGTTCATTATTTTCAGCTGTCATCTACTATATTATATAACTATTAAATATATGTATATAATGTGGATCTCTATTCATCAGTCTGTTTCCGCTCGTCTCTCATTCCCTATGTGTGCATGCACGTCTTTGTTTCGTCGTATTTGTGGTTTTCATTCGTCTCTTTGTTCCACTTCGTTGTCGCTCACATTCTCTTCTTATTTTTCACATTTGTCTTCTTACATCACGTGCCTGTAAAAATACCGGTAAAATTATTCTATTGCGTTCTGTTTCGTGAGATGTTGTGCTTTCTAACTCCTGATGTTAAATTTAACTATGTTATTTCATCCTGGTTCCTTCGCACTTTTATTCTTCAATTTTTTAGTTGCACAGATGTTCTTACCCAATAATCTCTTTTTGCAGATATAGGCCTTCCTTGTATATACAAAGATTCCTATTTACAAAGCATTAAATTACATATGTGTGGCCAATACAAAATTCGGAATGAGAAATTGGTGTTTGGAAAATGCGAAGTTCATGCATGAAGCTCGCTTTCTTTGACGAATAGGCCTATGCTTTTGTTAGAATTTCTTTTTCACTTCAGTCAGCTGCTCAGTTCTTATGACTTTGTAAATTCTACTATAGTATACCTCTCCACTATTCATCGGTATAGTTTTGCATATATATATATATATATCAGATTCAATCTGGCCTGATCAGTGATCCGTAAGCCTCGGGTATAGGGAGCCAATACCAGGGTCCGCGCCTGACCGGAAGCATTGGAATCCGATTCTATACTTGTATACGTAGACATCCTTCGGGCTTTCTTCTCCGCTCTGTAGTTTTCCAACTCTAAGCCTCATTCTCCTATTTCCTCATCTAAGCCTATAGCTCGAGTGCCTAGAGGTGGACATTAATAAATAGATCCACTTTTAGACGCGCCAGGATGAACTGCAGCACAGAATACGTATATAATGCGTAGCCACTCATGCATGACGTGCATCTGTAATGAAGAGATGAGGGAAAAGTAGGCACGCGCCTCCTTAAGGCAGCTTATACCCTAAGACGACACGGACGAGCGAACCTCAACTCTCGACTGCCCTTCACACGCACAAAAGCCGCTGACCAAAAAGACTTATTCGCCTTTCATAGCAAGAGAGAGAGAGAGTTCGTGAATTCGGATCGGATTTCCTCAAATAGCGACGGACTCACGCAACCGTCTCCTCTTAAAAGGCACAAATCTCGTCTCAGTCTCAGCCGCCTCTCGCCCTTTAATCATCTGCTGCTGGTTCGACGCCAGAGTGCGAAACAAAACTACTCGTTCGCTTAACCCGTAACGAATTTAGAAGGCCCTGTAATTAGCTGTTATACGGATATTGACAACTTCATTGTGCCCACAGGGGTGTAGATGTCTATCTCGGCCGCCAATTTCACCCGCTCCCATTCTCTAATGACGGGCGAACCGCTCTTCCCCTTGAGCTACCGTCTCTACGGGTTCTGTATCGGATTTCGTCAGGACGTGTCCGAAGGCTCATGCCGATCATAGGGCATCAAAAGAAACCAATACACGCGATAGTAAGACATTATAGTTACGGACCGTAGGCTATTAGGTGATGATACACGACCGACCCACGAAATTGAGGGCCGTATACGATGGATTTACGTATTAATTAAGACGAATAATCACGTCGGAAGCTGTGCATGTTATTTGTAATTTGTAAACCACAGCTGCTAATGCAGGAAAGTCGTCTATGGCATAGCCGTATATAGTTCAATGCTGCTGCTCTAAATTGGAATGGGCATTAGATTGGTATAGTGCCCCATAAAAAATCTGCCATTGAAAAATAATTGTTAGGATATATTTTCTTGAATGCAAACCGACCTAAACAGTCTAATTATAAATATAACGTGTCGATAGACTTATACGAAGCTCAGTGATTTAATCTTGATCGATATGATTTTGCTTAGGATTGGCCTATCTTCGTTAATTGTCTAAACTGATCATGTTAAGCCACAACCATGAATATTTTAAGTGAAGAAATATAGAGCAATGTGGTCTAGTTTCTGACATTTCTTACTATACAAAGTATAGTATAGCATACCATAGCACAACTTGGTGTGCAACACTGGACCGTCTTAACACAAGCATGCAGTGGCCTTGGGCAAAGTCGTGCGCTGAGACCCCTCCTGTCTGACCAACTACTGACCCGTGCACCCTCGGAATATACATTTTCTCAGTTAGGCCTGTAAGGCCTAATTCTTACAGCGTGCACTTCGTAACAAAAATGAATGCTTACATATCTTGACAATAGCAGACGCACTGACGCAGTATCTTTCGAAGAAAAACGTAAACCTCAATATAGTCTATGTCAATATGTGAAATTATAATTAGCCTATTTGGTGACCTGCACTCTATAGGTCTAATTATGTTTATAGAGACCAGGAATTATTAAGCTAGGCCTAATCATCCAAAACGTTGAAACTTTTGCGAAATTTATTTTCACAGAATTGCTTTATACGGTAGGCTATACGGTAATTGGCTAAGTCTTCGGTAGTCAGTATAGGCCATTTTAGATTCGCATGAAGTAAAGCTGCAGTTTGAAAGCTCTGCTTCACCATTGCTCTTTAGTCTAATTTTACATCTCATTAGATGTTCACTTTGCTTTCGGTTTCGTCACATAGTTACACTAGATGACCAATGTCTCAAGATCTATACAGCGGGACCATAATTCTGGCCTTCAATTCACATTCACTAAATGTAAGCCTTCAGTATATGTGAGGTGCTGAAAATAAGCTTTCGAAGACTCATGTCTACAAGACTAGATAGTTAGTAGAGTCACATGTCTACATCTTTTGTCTGAAGAACGTAACTGTACTCTTTTGCTCACTCTTACAAGAAAGTATAGTTCCATAATTATAATTGTCATAAATAGCCTTATTATTTAGCGGGATATTAACGGTTCTTTCACCCATTGAGAACTTACACATAATTTTTTCTTTTTTTCTAAATTTGGGGGCCCCTAGAATTGGATCGGGGCCCACACCGTCCATGCGTTAAGACGGCCCTGGTGCAAAACTCAGACAGCAGACAGCATTCCCAAAACGCACTTTTTTACGAAACTAGACGATCCGAGGTTTAGGCGAGATCGTAAGACGGATGTAGGAGGAAAATCTGTGGGGCAATAAGATAACAGTTTTGCCCAGACCTGATCAATTAATCATTTGTTGAGCAGAAAACAAGTCGGTCGATAACTGATTAAAATTTTTACGAGCCCTTGTGCATTCCTAATTTTTTATTTTAGCCTTTAATTTGCGTCTGTTATTCCGGGTAGAATAGATTGAGTGAATCGAGACAGATAAAAGCAGGCACATTGGCTGATCATAGAATAGTCCACTCGAATGACTCGATGTCTGATGATTCTCGTAATATTTGCCTATTGAGCCTAAGTCTATTTAAGCGAAATAGAAGAGACTTACACTATAGTTGACGCGAAGTTTCATGGGACTGGAACAACATTAACTGAAATGTGAACTCGACGACCCCCTCCCCCGGGCGAGTGATGATGACCGGTCTATCCAGACGATTCGAGGTCAGTTGGTAGAATTTTTGCAGTTATTGACCGAGTTGTCAAAAGTTGGAAATTGAGCTTTTAGAAAAATTATTATTGAATGTCGTTAATAATGAATTCAAACTGTGCACTGTATTTATTCCTACAGGCATTGTGTCTATCTAGTATCTATCTGTTTAAAAGAAAGCAGTTCGAACAAGCGACTCCACAGACAGTAACACGTAGGCTACCACTGACATATTTATACACATATATACAGACAGACAGACTACAGGAGGTTCACTGAGTAATGCCATCCCGCAGTTGCATATAACTATGTTTTGTTTTCATCCATGTATCGACATGAATCCACCTCTTATGGATCGTTTTTCTGTGTCCATCGATGATCGATCCGTCTTCCTGTCGAACCCTTATCGACAAGGCCACAATAATATAGGTAAAACTCAGTTGATAACATACGCCTGTAGACCTATTGAAAAGTTGAATGACTTTTTTCTGATTGAAATATTTTGGTGAAATTTGGCAGTTATAATACGTATGAATTGTCATTCAGTCTGTAGATTTATTTTAATGAATTCGTACTTTTGACCGAAATATTATCAAACAACGTAGGGAGATCATTTTTTTTTATGAAACACCCTGTAGATGCAGGCCTATGTCAGCCTACAATCATGTAATCTATCTATTACTAACAATATTGTCAACTAGTATTACTCTTTTATTCATGAGTAGCTTTCATCGAAAAGAATATTCAGCGGTTCTCTTAAAATTTTTGTGGTCAGTTACTTGCAATGTGCACTTGTGAATGGACTGCAATCAAGTGCACTTGTGAATGGCCGATTGCGGCAGATTAATATTATATATACATGTATAGTGGGTTATCAGAGACTTAAAGTTAGGCCTATTGACTGAGGTGTCTTCGTTCGTGTGTTAACATCTAGTAGAGTGGCCTACGCTTTGCAGTATTACATATATAACTAATTGATTAACAGACTACTTTGGATCGTGACATCAGGCGGCCCATTATAGTGTATATCGGCAAGGCACACGTCGCACAAATTAAAATAGTTCGGTTCACTGACAATACACAGGGTAAATATACTCGAACTATGCGTTAGTCTATAGTTGTGTATGCATACAGCATTGCCACGACGGAATGTCCATTCACACCCCTACCACACCAGCAGACACTTTAGAAGAGTTAAGCTCTTTGTATGCAGACATATTTACAATCGTTTGCCTGAAACTGCTGTCGACAACAAACTGTTCTATAGCATCAAAAGCTTTCCGGCAATCTTCGGCTCGTGACCGGTGGTGGCCGCCGCGTGGCGCCCTCTCGCTTAGAGACGCTGCTTTGCTGTTGTTGTCCCGTTCGGAAGAATATTATTCACCAGTTGGACCTTGGTTATATCGGTATTCATGCCGTCGTCGTATATATAAGCACACGACGAGCGTGGCATGTAAAAACTGACAGTCAACGCGCGATGAAATGCCTCGGCTGATCTATACACGGGAGACCGAGGCGCGTATTATATGATCTCATTCAGACGTTTTTGCACCACCACCACAGCCACCTGCCAAGTAAAGGCAAAGCACACGTCTGTAATAGCAGACGATGACGGAGGCGCCTGATTTGTAGCGAGGAAGAGGAGGAGGAAGAAGAGGAAGAGGAGGAGGAGGAAGAAGAAGAGGAGGAGGAAGAGGGAGCCTCCTTCTATACTGGCGTCCTCTGCTGCTCGGCACCGTTGTTTGTCAAGCCACTAGACCGTTGGCGCTGATTTCAACGTAGTACTAGTGGTAGTAGTTGCTTCGTAGTTCGCTTCTTTTGTGTCACGGTCGAATGGCGTCCGGGGTTTCCTTTGTCGCTCCTCTACAAAGACTCCTCTTTGGCTCGAGGCAATTATTTCCGACTCGTGCCCATTGTCGGGACTCGAGCCACGGCGCCTATAATAACCCCCTGGAGTGGGAGAGTGATTGGGTGGTGGGCTCCGTCGGACGAGTTCGGGCAACTAGACGCGCGAAACGCTTCTGCGCACCTGCCGAAACCGAGAGAAGGAGCTATATTATGTCGAGGACGCGAGGTACAAGAACAGTGCACCCGCGGCTTGGAATATTACCCAAGATCTTGAGATTTGGGGAATAGACTTGGGATGATCTATAGGAATCTTGGAATTTGACTATAGGCTGCATTCTTGGAGTAGTACAAACTAGAGTCATAAATCTGTAATGAAAAATAAATTCGACAAATTACTCGGTGTTAATTTGAATTTGTTAGTGCGATCTTGGGATTTATTATTACGCTCTTAAGATTTCTCAAAATAGAGAGAGGGATCACGAGTGCGTAAGAGGCCGAAGAGGTGGCGCTTGGCTCGTTCCAGAAATTGTTGTAAGGCTATGCGGCCGCCGTATACGGACGGTCCTCTGCAGACAACGACGCTATAGCGAAATAATCTGCCAGTAAATCCCTCGATTGTATAGATCCATTCATCCGTAATAGCTCTTATGTCGCGCGACAGTTTATGTCGATGATGTTTGCACTTCCCCTCCAAAGGCCTAACTCGAAATACTTATTCCTTAAAGACACAGAATGCACTCATTGTCCATGGACACTTAGACCTTTTATTCTGACATCAGCCCAAACTATGTGTTCAAAGTCAGACATACATTACGACTCATCTGCTTCTCAAGGTGCATTATATAGTAGGCCTACAGCAAGTGTGACATATATGTAAGCTATAGGCTATATAGACTGTGATTTCTTCATTATGAATTTGTATACAGTTATACACGTTCGTTTTCACACTTTGCAGTGGCTTCTTTCGAATCTACCCCCCCCCCAACAGCCGAGCTTACGGGTTTGATCTCTTTTCCCCATACGTGGTGCCGGTTCAAACCCTCTCTTTCAGGACACAGATTGCACCACCGGTTAGTTTTAGTTCATTTCTCATTGCATAAATGCATTAATTTGTTCACTTAAAGTGTAATGCATTAGCCTACTGCGAGTGAACGCTCCGAAACTTGCATAGAAATTGTGAAAAAATTGAAATGGACACTTCCCTTTGTCTTTCACTGGACTCAAGTTGTGTCCGCCCCAAACTGCAGGGACAGAAGCCTCTGACTATATCTGATCGATATGTACTTTGCTCTCTTCCGCCAAGTGTATTCAAGCGTAGGTCTATAATTATACTAGTAAGTTCAGCGGTTGTCTTTGGACCAATGGACTTTAATTGCATTGACAAAGTTATAGGCCTATATAAAGGAAAATTACTATCTGTCTGTCTGTTTGACTGGGATGCATTTCCACAGTTTTGGAGCTTTTCACTCCGAACCTTAGTCATTCGCTCGGAGAACACCCCGGAAACTTAGTAGAGGGGTTGCATGGTTAGTCTTATTTTTCTTTATAACTTTTCATTTTATCTACTTTGTTTCGAAATACGGAGGCTTCGACAATAATGCGCGACCCAGATGACTCATGCCTCACTATAAGACTATTAGGGTGCGACGCTCGCCAAATGAGCTACGCTGTGTAAGTAAGTAAGTAAAAACTAACTACGTTGTATAAGTAAGTAAGTAAGTTACATTTGCAAATATATTTTCTTTTAGAAACGGCATCAACTCTAATTGCGCAACTGTATACAGCGCAATTATTTCTTCCCGAAGGGAACAAGCTATAAGCAATTTGTTAAGAGAAGAAACTTTCCAATTTACTAGCCCATTTCAGAAGAAAATAGCGCAATTGTTTGTTCCCGAAGAACATAGACGAAGAATTA
This sequence comes from Dendrobaena attemsi, assembly GCA_034693945.1. Lineage (NCBI taxonomy): Eukaryota > Metazoa > Annelida > Clitellata > Crassiclitellata > Lumbricidae > Dendrobaena > Dendrobaena attemsi. Next base: position 9,007 of record JAQFXW010002181.1, read on the forward strand.
GATGAACGAACTTCATGTATATCAGGCACGAATCCAAGAATCCAAGAATCCAAGAGGTGTTCGCCATCAGTCAGGCAAACGATGCTTCCCGCTGTTATCCCGTCCAGAGAAACATTGGCGGCCGAAAACTTGTATCAAAAGGCAATAATTGTGCGACTGCTGAAATAATTGCAAACTAACCGATGCCTGTAATTTTCCTCGATCGTGTATCACAATCATCGTCCGTATTTTCGCTGAATTAGGAATCGCTCGACACAGACCCCCTAATGCGCGGTTTGGGAAATGAACCACGCCAAGATTGACAGACACGCTTCCCGCCAATAAGAAACAAAATGCCTACTACAACGTACGAGCATCAACATTACAATTAATTGCAGGCCAAGACTTTTATATGTCGCCAGAAGCACCATCATCCACACGAACCATGCGAGTGAATAATCTGTTATTAAAGTGATACTTTCAGATGCGGTTGAACTGTTCAGTCATTCAAGGCGATCAGCGTTCACGAAAATGGAAACCAGAAATTACCCAAATCATTCAGGATGGCAGACGTTCTCCTTTTTCGGTGAAGACAAAGAAATGCGTCTACTTTTAGATCATAGGTCTACTTATTATACTGAGAAAGGAGGATTCATTGTTAAGACTTACACAGAGCAATCAATCAATCAATCATTGTTATTGACAACCAAACAACATAAATAAAATGACAAACGAAAGATATAAAAGACTTAGTACAGGTTTCGCATGTCCTATAGGGTCAACTACATTGGAAACCTATTCATATGCGCTTATGCAGTCTGCGTGTTAACACGCCTAAGCGCCTCAGTTACGACGTCATCTGACGATCTAAGTCTATACCTAAATGATTCGATTTTAGATCTCATATTCTTCGTATACCCGCGTGCTATCCATTATACTAAAAAGCATCTCCACAAAGCAAGTGCGAGTGAAGGACTTGATCAAGTCCTTACGCATGAAGTGGCCTGGAGTGGATTTGAACCTGCGACCCTTCAATCGCAAGACGCTGAACATAGCCACTACACAATCAATTTACAATTGAAATTCATTTTCATTATTCAACTCTTATAGGCATCCAAATCAATTGAGTCGTTGTGTCTTATAACGCTTAATTAACTCCATGTAACGGTCAAGGGAGGGAATGGCAAAACAACATGCGACACGTACACACACATGCATGCGTCAAGCGGGTGACAGGTGAGGGTGCTGAAAAACGGAAGCGCAGGCTGGAAGGAGGGTGTATGGAGGCCCACTGCACCCATTCACTCACTTGGCAGGCAGGTCGTTAAGAGGGGTTGGTGCTGCCCCCCATCGCCTGACGACAGGGACTGACACTACAGCGAAACAACGAAAGTCATGCTTAATGAAGTGTACATCATGACGATTTGGAAATTTGTTATATTAACGGTTGTTGTCGGAATTGCCTCTTATAGGCCTTACAGGCCTAGGTCTCTGGTTGATTGATTGATATAGGCCTATAGAGGCCTGTATGCTGAAACGAAGGTGCGTGCAAACGACGAGCAGTCGGCTAGAAGGACTAAGCGAATCGAGAAATACTGACAACTGCTTATAGAAATCGTACGTGTATACGATGAAAGAACAATGCGACAGACGGAAGCGAGATAAGAAGACTTGAATCACGCAGCTGACATGTATTGACAAGAACAGGAAATGACTAGAATCTGCGACTTTTCTCTAACATAGATCACTGATCAAGATGCCTCCACAAAATTTAGACAAATTCTCTCGTTTTAATATTCCTGTGCGCATTCTTGCATATATAATTTATATCAACAAACAATATACAATGTGCACGAAAAAAACGAACCTCTACATTACCTATTGCACTGTGGCCTCCAAATAGCCCAGATTCCCGTAGACCACAAATCTGGGAAGCGATGCTAGAACAGTTTATAAGACAAAGATACATTGTCGGAGAACTGCGTCATTGTATAGAAGCCTAATATATAGCATGGCATAAATTTGATCAAGCTGTTATCGATTCCGCAAGTAGTTTGTGGCGAGCGCGTCTTTGTGCGTGCGTTAAAGTCTAAGGAGGACATCTTGATCACACATTATAACTAAGAAAATTACAATTATCTGATTCATAATCTTTAAATTGAAGTTTCTCCAAGTTTCATTAAAACATACGAATTATTACGTAAGTTATCGTTGTAATAAGAGAGGCTCGTTTTTTCCCTTTCACAGTGTATATCAGCAGAAGATTGATTTGATCCTTTGAAAGATATGTTTCCACTCTCGACCTATTAAGGAGAGAGTTTTATACCTCGAGATCAACAAACAATTTCTCCGGATTAAGTGAAGGAAATTTCAAATGAAGATTTAATTGTCCTACATATAGGCCAGTGTTCGTGAGATGGTGTGAAGGACCAGCGACTTCCAGAGGGGTTATTTGTCCGTTATGTCCCTGGCCTCGTCTTGGCTTTCTCTTGGAACCGCATCCGTTTTGTAACAGCAGGCACCTGGCACACCCTCTGTAGCCGACCAAAGCCACCATATCTCATCATCGAGATTAGCGGGTGGTCGTTTCTGCTTTTCCCGGTCACCCTCAAACCAATTAGCACCCTGCATACGGGCCCATTGTTACGAGCTCAACCCAGTGGTTCTTGCCACCCGAACATCCACAGAGACGACTCGGTCGGTTCTCTGTCCCTCTGCTTGCCTTACTCTGTCTACTGATACCTCTCTCTCCTCCTCCTCCTCGTCTCTTTTCTCTCTGCTGCTCCTCCTTCTCCTTCTTCTCTTCCTTCTATCCTTTCTTTTCTGGACCCCAGCACCTCCTTTCTCCCTCCTTCCTCTGTCAGCATGGAGCACACGATTCGTGCGTATAATGGTCCGTTGACTTTGACTTATTGTCGATTTGTGCTGCGTTATTAGTGTCAGTCTTTGCCAGGTGTGTTTCGCTCACTGTTTAACGGTTCCCTCTCGTGCAGAAGGGGCCCCAGCGAGGACCCCACGCCCGGAAAGTTCTCGCCCCAACGCCTTCGTCCCGGATACAGTTATCGAAGACGGTTGTCGTCTACGGGCTTCGAAGGGCCACACACCACTGCACCCTCGCATTAATGTCAAGTGTAATTCGACTCCAGCAAGGGTGACCTGCTATACCCTTGCGTAAGTGTAAGGGTCCTCGCGTACACTATCCGTCCCTAACGGATTATGCAACCATTGGAGGAGCCTTACCTTTACGACCCATTGCTTCAGGAATAACTCATGTCGTCTGAAAGTCAATCGTTTCGATCGATTCTGTGTCAGCGAAAGTGTATCTTTGTTGAACCGGTTGATAGATGAATCGATAAAGATCTGGCATTTGGTAACTGACGGATGAGATGTTTATGGGACGAATGCTTCATCCCTTTCTCTCTCTAGATACAATTCATTTGCGTCAATGGATTGACCTGATTTGTCATCTGATTTAGACCTAACCCGTTCGTTTCTATAATTATTTGAAACGTTCACGACCTTGCATGCAGTAGAGCAACTTTTGTAACACATGTCTGTTCTACGCGTCACAGTCACTCATTCGTTTTAACTTTTTAAATCAATTCACAAATCGCATCATCCTCAGGACTCAGGAGCTATAGGCTCAGAGGCGCTCCCAAGCCAAGCACAAGCACATAGAGCAGTCTTAGGATGAGATAGGAGAGTCTGAAAATGAGCAAACAAATGATCGAATGAATGCCATTTCAGATAGTAGAGCCAATCATGGATGCATGGAAGTCGTATCTTAAACAATGAGGTATACGTATACAACATACGCTAACACACGTCGTATGCATACGCCATGCAAGCGTATACAATGCATACATGCAGTATACATATATGAATGTATAACATGGACAAACAAGTGCGTACATACTTATTTTCAAAGAACTTCCCTGGCTCCCTTCGCGTGCTTGCATCCATTTAAAAATGCTCTCTTTGATTTTCAAAGCACAGGGATCTTCTCAAACCCTATCTATTTGTTCGTAGCCTTGCATATTGGAAGAGAGTCTGAAATGGCTAACCCTACAATAGGCGCTATATAAATGCTTAGATACGATATACCATACGCTATGGTGCATGCAAGTACAAACATGCATGTTCACGCATGAATGCATATAAGTATATATATCATACAATACTCAGTCATGTATATTGTATACATTATGCGATGATTCGCAAAGAGCAAGTTTTCATCGTATACACCTAATATGAATGTGAAGAAATACGTATACGATCGATGTATTATATATGATTGCAAGGTTGGAGGCGTGAGTGTCATCTTCCGAGTCGTAAGGGCCCAGACATTTAATAATTTCGTTTTGATGCAACAGTTTCAATTTTGGTGTCAAATTGAAGGTAAGGTATTCTAGGGCAGTGGTTCTTAACCGGTGTTCGACCGAACCCCTGGGGTTCGGTGAGCCACCTCCAGGGGTTCGGCAGAGGTCCTCT
>JAQFXW010002182.1:0-13475 GCA_034693945.1 Dendrobaena attemsi
AACAGTAGTCCAGTCGGGCTGTTATAAAGGAGTGGACAAGAGTAGCCGTGGATTCAGATGAGAGCGACCGAACAACACATAGGGCAGTAATTTATTTTAAGTTTCTGTTAGTCGCCAAAGGCGCGTTCTGTTGTGTCACTTGTGTGGTTTGTCTCGTGTCAATTGGAAAATAAGATCGCCCACCCCACTTCTGGTTTGACCGTGCCAGAAGTGTTCCAGTTCTTAGGCCATTAGTATAAGTCTAACCCGCTGACCGGGCCGCTGTTAAGCCGACCTGCCGTATTTCGTATAACCTGTCTGTAATCATGTTCCGGTCTGTCCACTGACATTAGGATGTCTGCGACCACCTGCAGAAAAAAACTAAAGACTGAACTCTTCACACAGGCCCATCTGGACTGAATTCCATATCCCAAGTGCTTCTGAATCGTTGCGTTGATTTCTTTCGACTGCTAAGTTACGAACTATGACACTCAAATCTCTATGATTATCATAGGCGGAGTTTATCAAAGGTTAGGGGGGGGGGCTATGCCCCATGGAGAGATTTTTACTTGTTAGCTCCATGCATTATGCAGGTGTAGGGAAAGTGTAGCCCCTCCATCGGGTCAACCGTAAGACCACAGTATATATATAATTACATATGTAATTATATATACTGTGGTAAGACCCAACATTGAGGTGATGACTAAAAAAGGGCAACTTTTTCCGGAATTTGCAGCCCCCTCCCCCCATGAACGGAACCCAAACTCCGTCCATGATTATTATTATTATTACCACAGTATATATAATTACATATACTGTGTTATTACTAAGTTCTGTTTTCGTGATACACAGTCTATGGAAATCAGACAATTTTAATATTCGGTGTAAAAGTTTGTTATATTTTCGAAGAAAGAAATATGTATAATAATAAAAAAGAAGATTATAATTTACAGCAGGTTACAGACCGATAATGAAGTTCAAGTCAAGGCGCGCTACTAGCTATGGCAACACAGAAGTTTCATCGTTAAAATGGCGTTGTTACATGAGAAGCGTTAACTCTACATATAATATATAATCTGTTGCACTAAGGTGGCAAATATTTACTATTAGATAATAATAACCGTAATAGATATTAAAGTTAAAGGTACAACCAGCCACATAATATTTTAAGGTGCCAGTGAACTTATTTCATATCCTGATTACGGTAACATTCATTTAAAATTCATTTAAATTGTATATAACACGAGTTCTGCCGTTGAAAGTTGCGTATACTCGTACGTGTTCCGACCAGGCAAAGCATTGATTTTACTGCGCAACTTTCCTATATAACACCGAACTACGAGATCATTTGTTTCCTCTTAGTTTATTATGGTTTGAGAAAGTGCTGTTGAGATTATTTTTCAACGCTTCCACTCAGCTGTCACTTTGCATAGGACAAATTCGCAATTTAATTTGGCTAAAGACGATGCATCAACGCAGTGTAGTCTGAGGGTGTCTACTTAAATCGCCGGATGCCGAATTTCTAGAATCACACAGAAACTCCGGTAAAAACGTATTTGAGCGTTTTAAGCTCAATTTATCACCAGGTATTGTATTTTAGTGTTCTAAACTCTTTCCCATCACCCAAATTAGAAGCAGTATGAAGGATGAAAATGCTCATTAAATGAAAAAAGCGGGATGAGTGATGAAAATGTACATAATATTAAACAAGAAGTGAGTGGGATGAGTCACGAAAAATTCAATAATACAAATCGCTATAGCTTGAAACCCTATTTCTTAACATGGGAGTTTAAAATGCTCAAATACATTTTTAGCAAATCTCCGACATAGGTCGATTTGCCGAAAGGATTTTTCTAATATTGCATCCGATTTGCCCAGGACTAAGAACTCTAATTCAGTTCAGTTTGACACATTTCATATTATAGACCTAGATTAGAACTGTCATTAGACAGGAGATACGGGTTCTGTTTATAAAACAGTTTCAGCGATTTGCCGGTAATTTCTATATCTGATTCGGGTTTCAACGATTCACTACAGCATCAGTCTGAGCAGCTCAACCCTAATTAACCCCCATGACGCTGATTGGTAGAAAGTCAAGTAAAGTATTCTACCTTGTCAAAGTAAATTCAACGTTCTTCTGCCTTGGATTTGTGACGAAATATACTCTTGTGACAGAATCTTCCATCTCAGAAGATGTAACCATAATCCATATATTTAAATCCTATTTTTATACCTGATAAAGAAAAACGATGAAAGTCAAACTTATATTTCTATTAATTTCTATTTAATATTCTATTTAACTGATTTTCAGCTTTTTAAATTTGTCATATCATTTGTTAGCATTTAAGCCAATATATACCACCAGCAAAGTCATCTTTAGTTAACTATCTAAATGGATAATTGATGGCATTTTGTCTAATCACCAATCAAGCACTGCATTGTGAACACACAAATACATATGATAAGTTTCTTTTATTTATTAACATTCAGATCACCACAGGTGCAGTATCACTACAAGTATAGTACATCTGAGTAGAGGATCGCAGGTTGTTACGAGAGTCAAATTTAACTCATCTGATGAACAGTTAGCTGTCGATCAGGTTCTAGGTTCTACTGTAGTTCCTATAGCAGTACCACTAGCAAATGAAAGGTTGTGCTGACTTGAAAGGGTAGTAGAAATTGATCCTCGTTCCATGCTTATCGTCTGCTGTTCATATCGAAGTTTTGCTGTTATCATGCTGACTTCTTAAAATTATGTTCAAGACAATGTACTTAGCTCTTAGTTGTATTGTATTGTACACTTTTTCAGCTATTTTCAAATTGTGTTTTGCATAATTCAACATGTTGTTTTCCGTATTTTGGGAGTGTAGGAAAGCGGTTATCTGCAGTAGTATGTCAGCATGTGTTTTGATTTAACGAATATATATATTATAGGCATTTGTCAATTTCCAAGTTTTACAACTTATCTGTCAAGTAGACAATTTAATTGCTGGCACCATATAACATTAGGTCTGCAAAAGTCAGGTACAAATCTACTTCCAGATCAAGTTAAATTACAATATGTTGTGTCATTTGTTTTAGCTTCACAATGAGTCGAATTACCTGGCCAGACAATAGTCCTGATTCACTGTATAGCATTTGCATCGAATACTGTGTGGAACACTTAGGCAAAGCTATTTCTGTTAACTTCCGGAAAGATGGGATAAATACAGGTCTAATGCTTTCGCATATAGTCAACCAGCAGTTATTTCTTGCATGTGTCAAGGCTGGTGCTGTAACAACTAAAAAAGTTCTCAGCATATTTCAAGGCCTGAATCAAACGAAACTGAAACGACTGAATCTAAACAGTGTTGCAGATCTTACAGATGAAGATCTTGACAGTCTGTTGCTGACTCACTGTCCCACTGAACTTCATTTGTCTTCTGTACACCTGACCTCTCAGTCACTACAAATTATCAACAGACACGGCAAAAGTCTCATCTTACTTCATGTTGCAAATGCAGCTCAAATTCTCCTTGGCAGCAAAGGCTGTGCTGCGACTGCAAACTCATGTCAACGTCTACAGTGCTCGGATGTGAGGTTTCTTACTTTGAACAGACTGATGCCTGAGTCAACAAAACTGATAGACGTTTCACTGTCTAGCATGTCGCAGCTGACGTTGCTCGATCTTTCCAATTCGGACATTGACGTAAGTGAAATGGAGTGTCTGCGACTCCTGCCCTGTCTTCAAGTACTAAACCTGCACAGTGTGGTGCTTCGAGATCTTGGATCAGCCTTTAAAACCATTGCAGACGTCAAATCACTGAGGTTAGCATATTCTAAACTATTTACAGACTATCAAAGTATAAATGGATGGCATATATCATTTTCACGTCTATGTAGTTATGAATTTACTGCCCTAGGTTATAATATCGAGTACAGAAGATAAAACGAAAATGGTCTGTCATTTTGGAAATCGAAAGGCATCAGAAATCTGTCTTATATAAATGATGCTTGTTTATCTCATCGTCATTATCTAGAAAGACTGAAGCTTTGGGTCTTGAATCAGTTTAAGAGCACAGGAAAGTATAAGTAAGCAATGGAGAAATGATTTGTCTGCTTTGGCTCTAATAGCTTTTCAGTTTGAACCAATGAAATTGCAAATCTTTTGTTATCTTAAGCAGTATGCAGGTTGTGTAGATGTGATGGTGAGCGTTTCCAGTTGATAAACTTTGATATTGAGCACTGACAAAACGTACAGTGCTTAATGTAATGCACGAATGAAGACTTAGTGACTTTATTGTAGAGTTCTGGATCTGGGACAGAGTCGCCAAGAGGAGCCTGTGATGTACGAGGGAGACGTACACGGTAGCATGAGATATCTAATCAGCAATCTTCCTCTACTCAATCGACCGGAGATCGCTGGCACCAATTTGGCCGGTCGTCTGGAAGATGTTCCAGTTTCACATCGCCCTGAGAAATGCAAAAGCACAACAGAGGAGGAAACAAATAAGTAAATTTTCAAAAAGTGATGTTCTTTTTCTTTTCCTTTATTGATCGTTCATTCAAGATTATTTAGGAATTTATTGCAAATGTGCGCGTGTTAACAGTTCCTGAAAGATTGTTGACAACCTTCGAGGCGCTTTGACTTGTTAACTCTAATTAAATGTCAAAGCTGTAGTCGAAAGTGCCTCTCAAGAGTCTCTATAGAAATCTTCAAGTAAATAAACTTTGGGTGTTAGATACTGTCTTAGTCTTCGATTTATGTAATTGTGCTCAATTTTTTGTTCATACAGTAAGAAACAGTTCGCAATACCTGGTCTTGAGGGACGCTGCATGGAATACTTGGGTCTCCTCAACTGTGCACACAATGCTTGCGAAAGGGAAAATCTGCCAGCAAAACAGGTTCATTCTGCAGCTGGCTGATTATTCAATTAACAAACTGAGTATTTTAATTATTCAGAAGAATATTATTGCTGTAAAAATCTTTAGAACAATGTAATTTTGTTAACGATATGCATGCCTGATATCTTATGTATCTGATATTCAATTCAAGATTTTTCTGTTGCTTAAAGCCTTAAATCCCAGTTGAGTTTTGCCTTGAAGTATCTTGGAGATTTGTTATGCTGTCCTCACTCTACCACATACCTATCTTCTCTTCGATTCTCTTGCCGCTTGATCTTCTTGTTTTATATCACCTTGGCATCTTGTGAAGAAAAGAGCTTACATATATACATACAATTTGTATAGAAATGAATTTTGAGAAAGTCTGCATGATTTAATTGTTTGTATGTGCTTGCAAATTGGAGATAAGACATGTGAAATCAGTATGACATGACCAATACCAGATTGTTTGCATTAATCCTTTGTACCACCCGATATCCCGCTGTAGCGGTATGTTTTCCATGCGTTTTTAAGGTCTCGGGTTCAAAGGGTTAGAGTCCATGGGTCTATCAACCTGGAATAATATCCTCATCACTGTTTGTCATCTACCAAACTTAAAACTTTAAATAATTTTAAAAATCATTATTTACTCACTTAACAAACGATCAATTGTCTGTGTAGAGTAGGCATAGTTAAGATTTAGATGTATCATGTTTGTTGTGTTATGTTCGTTTGCGTCACATATCCTAAAATATAATGTTAATGAAATGTGAACCATCGTCATGTAGTAAAACATTTTCCTGTATAGGTAGCTCTAGTCAGTGGGTTCCAGGACCTTTCTGAGCTTTCCACTTGTTGTTTGAACTTACCATGTTTATGATGATATACTTAGGTTGAAAATCGACTGCAATAAATTGATTGAATTGAATCTCAACTGCCCAAGTTACCTGCATTAGCAAGACCTCATTTCTTTGCTTAACCGAGTGCTTCAAGCTCTTGGGTGAAGAAAAGTGGAATAACTGTTGTTTTAGGACCAGGGTTACTCATGGTTAATCCAGTTCGACCATGCTTGAAGATCAATGACGAGCCAGCTGGTTGGGAATATTTCAGTAAGCGAGGGTGGGATGTTGTGGAGGTCCCACCACCAACGACCATTGACAGTACGTACTCTGTACTATATTATTTATATCTTTTTTGTTGCTTTGCTTCATAGGAAACAAACAAAGCTTTAGTGTTATGTACCAAAATTTCAACCACCCTGAGACTGACAGTGAGAACTGCAGGCCACAGAATTTTTCCCTATTGACGTCAATGGCCTTTGATGTCATAAATAACTGTCGTCAACCGTTTTTGTGTGACCAATTTGTTCAACGTTGACAGCTAGCTGCTAAGCAAATTTGCAACAGTCTCCAGACTGAAGATGTCATAGAAGGATTTAATTTGCTCGGATGTCAGTCAGTGAATGCGTATTTTGGTTGGGCTCCTTGTTTCTGGTGATGACTTTCTTCTGTACACGAGTATTATTTGTGTGCACATGAACCTGTTTTCTCAGTGCATTTTAACACCAATTAGACTTCGTGAACAGATAGCTTTTAAAATTCCACTATCTTAAGAACATCATTGATGTAGTTACAATATAAATATGTATGTTATACATATCAGGATGTTTAAGTGAAGTTCCTGTCCAATACTAGAGACTTCAGGTATTAGCAAAATTGTGGAAGGGACATATAAGAAGCTTGGGCCACAGCTCTTAAGAAAGGCAAATGGGTAGGCTGGCCAACATAGACAGAGCTTTTGGACCGAGCTGTGGGACACATGCGAGAAGGTCCATGAGAGCTGATAGCATACATGTAATCACAATGGCAAACTGATAATGCTACGACATCTGCATATCTGGTGTTTAAATTATACACCTCAGACTAACTATCCTTCACCGTTGAAACAAGGTCTCAGAAAGGTTGAGCTGAAACCCAAATAATAACATGGTCAGGCACTCTATAGATGGGGGTCATCGTCCACTTGAATAATGGAACTTGTTTATCTGGGCCGTGTATGCAGAGCCATTGGCGACTTTCGGACTTTCCACATCCGAGCATTGTTTTCTGATTGACAGAAGGTTTTGGTTTCTGATCATAATGTATACTGTCTTATAATCCAAAGAGTCTTTTGATCTCTTGAAGTGGCAGTATTTACATGAAAAAAATTAATGGTGATCCCAAATGGCTTGTTTTGTGAATTTCTGATTTTTACGTCTTCAGACATGGTCTACGTATCGAAATGGGTTCACATGAACGTCCTCAGCCTTGATACGCAACGAGTCTTCATCCAAAAGGGAGAGGAACCGCTGCGCAAACTTTTCTGCGACTATGGACTGAAGCCAATCGAAGTGGACATGCGCAACGCCTATCACCTGGGGGGTGCATTCCACTGTTGGACCCTAGATATACGACGGACCGGATCTATGGACAAATATCTTTAACGCTATCGGTCAAGTGTGGAGTTTGATATTTTTTCTGACTTAAGACATTTTCATCTTAGCAAACAAAGTCAATGCTCTCATCTCCAGCTAACTAATTATTTGATTGTCCTTTTTGTCAATTAAACCAATTTTTAACCACTTTTGTCATTTGCTAGATTTGTACGGAAGCAGCGAGTAGTTGTTGGCACCTATTTACAGGCTACATATTTGCTTGTGGAGTTTTGTCATGGTAACCTTGTGGTGCTGTTCAACAAGCGAGGGCTAGCGGACAAAGATAAGGTTTGTGGGTTGCAATAACAGCAAATGATTTTCATATATCTAAAATCTTGTGAGGCCGATGTCAACGTGACATAGTACTTGATCGTAAACACAGGTTCGCCTCAGATCAGTGACTTTGTTAAATGTCGATTGTCGAACTGAACACCGAAAGATGAGCTGCCATAGAACAGTCCTACGTAAAAATCAATTTGTAGCTATAAAACAAAGTGATTAATTAATTAAAGCAGAGATTATTATATTGCAAGAAGTTGAACCAAAAGAGTCACACATAATTAGGCCTATCCCAGGTATCTCTTAACGATTGTTTGCTTGGCTGCCGTCTAGACGTTACGCAAATTCTTGCTTAAACCGAAACTAACGCCTGTTAAAAGTTTTAAAAAATTATTTCATATAATAAATCTGTATTATTCTACCTGTCAGAGGCCCCTTGAAGTGGGAGGGCCCTATGCTCTGAGCATACTAGATAATCCATCCCTGTCTGATGACACTGATTTGATAAAAACTTGAGCCAATAAAAGTGAAGTTGATTGCACAAATTCCATGCAACTGGTGTGAAATACGTGTAGTAGCCACGAATAAAGGTAAGTTAGGTAACCATAGTAATTTCTTACTGTATCTCAATGTCACTGGGTCTTGGCTTTAACTGCCCTGTAGTGGAGTGTAGCCAAATTATTAGACAATTTAATTCCATCTGCTGGTGCCCTTTCACTAATCAAACAAGTAAAACATTATACATCTAGAATTTATATATGTATTTCTGAGTTTTTTCTTAAAATTTGTCCTGTAAGCCTCCACACCTTGTGGCTAGTTCGAGTGCTTTGTTTTCCCAACTATATAATTTTGCACTTCTAGTGTTTGCAGCTCTGAGTGCTTCTTGAAATAGATAGCTCAAGTGCTAATGAATATTACCGAAAACACATACTTTATTAATGTGATTGTCACTAGATGACAATTACAAAAAATGATGCTAGCATATAAATAGGACTAACATAAAATCCAGGTCAAACTATTGCCAATATACTGTAGATGAAAGACAAAGTCCTTTGTTTGTGGCCATAGACAGATATTCTTATAATTATTCTGACCTTGGCATTTCCCTAACATACAACACAAGAAGTGTCGCTGATTAATCCACACATTATTGTAAATTTGTTTTATTGTAAATTTGTTTAGTATTGCATCAGTTTGCAGAGGATGTTGTGATCGACTAAAACGCCAGATGGATTCTAAGCAGAAACGGTCCACTTGTTAAAATGTCGTGCAGTTATACTGTTATAGCACACTGTAATTTGATATGCACAACATTCAAACACTAAACTTTTTTGAATGTAGTGCAGTGACAGAGTGTAATTTCAAATGCACTACATTTAACAATAGTGCACCTCCACAGTCGAGTCGAGACACATTCAGTGCCACATACGAGTTAACTCTTACTTCAGACATTCATATACAATGGTACTCGGGCAGCGAATGTGTCAAAGTACAATGGTTACGACAATGTTGAAGATGGTTTGAATTGACAATTTTAGATTACCTATCTTGTGCAAGAACTGATTAACACCTTTCTCTTGTGCAAGATCTGATGAAGACTTGAATTTAACCAAAATAATGCATTTTTGGTCTATCGTTTATTTAATTTGTTTATGTAGTGCTATTCAAGCACGTATTGGTTGATTTCCATTAATCAACTCGGCTAAAACAAGTCCTAACACAAATCACTAGCCTCAACTAGCAAATAAATTAATCTTGACTGAAATCACAAAGCACACTAAGTACTAGCACGAGAACTATACTATACTTTGTCTTTGGCCTAGTTTTGCAATGATATTGGAATAAGAAAAGTCCTCAAACACTATTTACTGACTATAACGTCTATTGTCCAATTCTTCATTTCTATACCATAAAGTTTTAGCATCATCTCACAATCACATTTAAGGACAGCAAAATCACTCGCCTAACAAAACGTTGAGCACTTTGGTTGGGGGATTTTACTTCACAGCTCAAGATAGCCATTCAAATTGAGTAAAACCTACTGTACTAATAACTCACTAGTAGAGGACTAATTTAAAGCTGCTAGAACAATGCTACACTGTGTCATGTCCCAGTTCTTTGATTCGTGTACTTGTACAATACTAGTACACGCGTACACTTATCTTGATATCTTGATCTGAACAAACTAAACAAGATCTAATCTACACAGTCTGAAATTTGAAAGATAGCAGTCGGTGGTTGCAAACAAGTAAATAGTAAATGTCAGTAACTTCTTTGCACAGTTTCCAACACTGTTAGCAAACAAAGTTAGAGAAATAAGTGAAGTAGCAACAGATAAGGCACGAGCTGTTGTGTAAATGTTGCAGAAGGTAAAGTAACTGAATAGGTTTGATTCGTCAACATCTACAGCTTGGCTCAAACACAGTAACAAACCGTTTAAAGCAGAGGCGTCAAAGCTTTCTTAATGGCAAGCCAGTGGCACAATCTTCCAGCATGTGACAAACCTGGATGGTGAATGCACCTGAGAAAAATGGGTCTGATAGGGTGCTCAATCTTAAGAAAATGTCTTTCAAAATTCAACCTTAAATTGTGCACTTTTAGCAAGCAGTTCAAATTTTGATCCTCATTATCAAAATCTCCAAGGCAGAGAAAATATTTAATATTACTGGCTTGCTACTAGAATAGCAATTTTGTTTCACTTCATGAAAAATTAGAAAGTTGAACCTTTATTCTAAAATTGTGTAGTCTTGAGGCAAGACTCCTTGTAGGCAGACAAACTTCGACAAATGACTTGTGGGATGGCTTTTGACACCTCTGATTTACAAGGATCAAACATTTCTTCAGCTAGACATGTGGGACGGTAAACACATTTAATGCATTCTTATAAACGCTTCCAACTTTTGTGGCACTTGTCCGTGGAAAACAATTCCATGGTGCATGATCGTTTTTGCCGCTAGACACTGCAGCGAAATAAACTTGAGGGGAGGCACGATTTCATGAATTGAAATGCCCTGCAGGAGCTGCATTGGGTTTTTGTTTTCGATGTTACAAGCGTCTAGATGTGCACCGTGGTCCAGCAGAACGGTGATCACGTCGGGCTGACAGGGTTCGTTCTTGGCCGCAATGTGCAGTGGAGTATTCTGCGCGTGGTCGACGGCATTTATGGATGCCCCCACCTCGAGAAGCACCTTGACAACGGTCAGATCGGGGAACGAGCAGACAGGGTATCGGCCGACGTTGGTCGTGTCCTTAGAACTGGCAAGGTGCAGGGGTGTGAGGCCGTGCGTACCACGTGGGTTCATGTGGACCAGTCGATAGACGTTACGCTTAAAGTGGTGCAGGTCGTGTTCGCTTAGGGTCATCGTTAGCCGACCGATAAGCGAAATTAGGTGTACAATGATCACCAGGTACCGGTTAAAGTTCGTCAGGTCGCGGTCGGAGACGGGCATCTTGCTTATTTGGGTCATTCCCTTCTCAAGTTCCTGAACCGACTTGTCGAAAATGACCATCATATCCTTGAACGGGACGACCTGGCAACGCCGCTGCCGACTCTCCGTCATCATGAACGAAAAGAGTTCGGCAAATGATAAGAAGCTGCTCTGGGTCATCGGATTGAGCGGCTCTAGGTGTTTCTGCTGCATGTCAAGCGCATACATCCACAGCTTGATGCACCAATCGAAATCGCCCATGTCAGCGTATACGGCACCCCGATAACGAATATAGTATGAAGTGTCTGGGTGCGCCGGGCCAAGGATTCGCTCCCGAATCAGTAGAGCCTGCATGCGCATCTCGTCCGGTTCGGCCACGAGCTCATCCAGATCCTCCATAGTCCGCACTTCCTCTGTGTTGTTGTAGGCCTTGACGCGGCCGGTGCCTTTCGGTTTCATTAAAACGTCGTGCTTATCCCGATATCGTTCCAACATTGCACATTTCCAGAACTTGATCGCTCCGAGCAGGTCCCGTTTCTTGTCGACAAATGTCGCCCCGAGCAGTTCAAGCGCGTCGATCTTCTCTGGCCGGGTACTGTCGGGCCTCTCGATGAGGTATTCAACCACTTTTGTATTCCCTGTAACGGCAGCAGCTAAGAGTGGCGTCATCCCATATGAATCTTTTTGCAGCTGAGCGTTGTAGCTGAAAAGCAGCTTCATTATATCCAGGCTTCCGGATTCGGCACAGTCGTGCAGTGCCGTGTTTCCTGCATGGAACATAGAAGCAAAACACTGTAGATATAAGTTTTACACAAATGATTGTCAGACTATAAAACAGTTAATATGCAGATTACAAAGGAGTAAATTGTGTTGCTGACTTTGTACAAATTTACAAGCCTAGCATTAGCCAAGATGCAAAGAACATAACCTCAAGCAGCAACTGCAGCATTGTGCTGTCTCTAAGCTAAACAACAAAATTGTGGCCAATTATGCATGATAATCATCATATTGCATTTGCCTCTAACATGATAATTTATTTGTCTCACTACCTTCACGTTAGCAAGGGTAATGAAGTTCAATCACTTATGTCACTCTTGAAGCGCAAGTGAAACATTCATGAGATTTCTTCGTTATTCAAGAAGGAGAAGGCATTATAGAAACTGGATTACATACCACAATTTTTTTTACCAGGTCACGATTGGTAAAACAGGATATGAAAGCATGCATTAGATACATATAAAGTTCTTTGTAGTTTAAAAACAATGTCAATGACGCATAAGTCCCTTTGAGTTATGCTTAATCTGAAGTCAGTCATAATTGTCAACTAATAAATTATGATTGTTAACTTCGTTTTACCCATGTAACTTCTTAATTCTGATCAAAGCATTCAATACAAATCAAACTGGGCAATGTCTCAAAAACCACAAAGAAACTAGCTGACAAATTGCAGAAAGGAAGAATACCTGTGGATCAAATGAATATCATATTTAATTAATAAATCAGACTTCTGTAAACAAATGGCACAATATGAAATTGAACAGTTTATAATGAGTGAATATTTAATGAATTAATGAACTAATTGAAATTTGTTATTAATAGTCAGTGACTTTCTGATCTTCAGATATTACATCACTCTTTTTCTTATAATGTTCTATGTATTGTTTACTGGCTCCCTTTCTCACAGCGAACAGTATACAGAGTCTCTGCATTGGTCTGGCGCTGCATTGAGGGTCTGGCTCCTCCCTATCTGCAGGAACTCTGTTGCCCTACCTTTGGCGCACTGCGTCCATCTACCCTCTGATCTGCAAACCAAGCTGAACTTCTGGTATCCCGCTCTAGGACTGCTATTAGGCAGCAGAGGTCTATTTCAGTTGCTGGTCCAATGACTTAGAACAGCCTGCGACTGTCGCAATCCATTTAGTTCCAAGGGCCAACACACATCGCTTTTTCAGCACCTCAAAACTTTCCTATTCAGTCAAGGTGCTATATATAGAACTTCCGTAACAATAATTATAATGTAATTTAAAATCAGAAATTAACAAATATTCCTAGAACGTTAACCTCAATTTCTCCCATTTACCTTTTAGGCTTCTCCGATTCACATCAGCCCCTTTTTCCAGCAGGTACCGAACTATCTTATGATGACCCTTGTAGCACGAAATCATCAAGCATGTGTGGCCATGCCTGTTGGCTATTTCCAGGTCCGCATTGTGCTCCACTAGAAACTGCACAATATCGAAATGTCCATCGAAACAAGCAGCTCTCAATGGCGTCGAATTTGTGTAGGTTGTCTTATTGACCTGTGCTCCAGCCTTTGTTAAATACCGAACGATTTCGACATGACCCGCAGCCGCAGCACACCACAAAGGTGGCGCACCATCAATTAACTCTCCGTCGAAGTTGACCGAACCCACTTGCTCTATATCGCCACGGCATTTCTCAACCAGATATTC
>JAQFXW010002183.1:0-13475 GCA_034693945.1 Dendrobaena attemsi
TCCTCACCGCTTCAGATTTAAGATACCAGGTATGTCATTTTCACAGTGGTTCACTCCAGCGAATAGTAAACTAACTGCGCTCAACATGGTATGTCATTTTCACAGTGGTTCACTCCAGCGAATAGTAAACTAACTGTGCTCAAGGCTGAAAATAAATGCAAAAATTGTACATGGGTCCTCACCGCTTCAGATTTAAGATACCAGGTATGTCATTTTCACAGTGGTTCACTCCAGCGAATAGTAAACTAACTGTGCTCAACATTCAATGCCACTGTCAAGTTTGATCTGATTCAACCTGTTCTGTATCTCACAAAATATATTTCACGCAAATTTTGTGATCCATCTGCACAAAACCAGCATCAGATCGATTTCTTAAACTTTGAGGGAAAGAATATACCATTCTGAAGAGAAAGACAAAGTTTCTTTATAATGACACCAAAATATTAAATAAATCAATCTAAATCCCAACTGACTTTATGGAGAAAAGCTAAAAAGTAAAGAAATTACTATCTGATAAAATGTATCAAAAGTTGGCTCAGCATTATAAATATGTCCTTATCTTAATAATACTGTTCCATGCTACAGATTCTCAAACTTGTATGTTTTGTATAGAAAATTAGTATATTTTGTAAACTATGATAATCCAACAGTATAAATTTATACTTTAACCAAATTATTTTGGACTTTTTAAAACTGATAATCCCACTTATGACTGGTTTTGTATAAAAATGTTCCTACAATGTTTTGAACAATAAAGAATTCCTGAATGGAATCTGTTTTAAATTTATGGCATGAGGCTGCTAATGATGTTAACACTCCGAATTAATTTCAAGCACATTACACAGCTTCTTCTAAAATGGTAAAATGGAACCAACTAAAAAAATCCAATCCTATTAAACATCATCGATAAGATTGTAAAGCAGATTAAAATGTCTTCAAGGCTGAATATGAATAGATCAAAACTTCCAAGTATAAACGTGAGCACATAATTCTAACCAGAAACGTTAATCTGTTTAAATAATTAATTCTACAAATTACAATAACATAAACAGATATATTTACAGATTTGCAGATATTTATAAATTCTAATGTGAAGCTACAAAACTTAAATTTTATTTGTGCAATACAAAACATTTGTTGCAATGCAGTTGCTAGTCTGATTAGTACCTGCTATCAAATACTTGGCTGCCCACATAATAATTTTATCTGCTAAACATTGTATTGTCTGACCAAAGGAAATGTTTAAACATATAAACTGCAAATTAGCCCAGAAATACATCTAGAATCTACAACCAAGATAATAAAAAAAAAATAAGCCAATTATTTAAATGTAGAAAAAGTAAGTGACATCAATACAGATATTGACTTCATCATGGAATATAAAGATAAAAATGAAACATTAATGTCATATAAAAAGTGTCACTTTCTTGCGGTTAACGATGCAGAATTTTCAGCTAGTGCACAACATGGAAGACAGCAATTCCACAAAAGAATAGAATCTTTTACTTTGTCTCACATTGTGAGACAAAGAAATGCTAATCAGACTCTAATTATTCATATTTGGACTTGTATTTAAAGCGACGAATGCCCAGCATATCACAAATGAGCCACAAAGCTTGTCTCGAGGCTGTGGAACATAAAAACTAAGCACCGCATAATTCCATAATAGCTGACACTCAAATCTATAATTGAGCAGAAGTCAAGGACTTCAATTGCCTAAAGTATTGCAAACAACAAAGATACAAAAGCAAGTAACAATATAGTCATGCTTGTTGTGGCAACAATGATCAGACAATAAATCTTGCTCCGTAACAATAATTCAATACGTAAGACTATAAGAGCAAACTAAAGTAACGATGACACCATCAATACTGCAAAAGAGAACCACTGATAGTCATAACTGCTACCTTTGTCATCGTCATGCTATGTTCACCAAGAAGAAGAAACGATCTTAGCTTCTAGGAATATCACAGTACACACATACCGAAAAATTGTGACAATGCACCATTGTGCCAAACCAAAGCCTTCAGGTTAGTAACAGCAGACGCAATTCGTATTCAGGTTAGTAAATAATAAAAGCTACTGGAGACAGAAACCAGTGGATGAGGAGGATTCGAGTCGCTGGTCCCTCCCCAGAGAAGAGGGATTAATTCAAGCCTTTAGGATGATGATGAAGCCGGCTAGCAAATCAGCAGGTTGGCACTCTTTATTTTGTAGTTCAGGAATAAACATGTATCGACATAGGAGCTTTTTTACTGAACTAGAAAATCTCGGAAGCCTTTTAAGTTTTTCAATTGCTTCTTCATTTCAACAATCAGTTGAGTTGGCTGGACGACAAAAGAAATGTGGTTGCCCATCGCATTCAACCGGTGTTTAGCCTACAAAGACAACCAAACGAAGGTTACTTTTGCTACATATTCACTATAAATTCACTAAGGTTGGTTGAACACCTGATCCGTAAGTGACTTATAAGGAGCTGTTATGCTTTTTGTAGAATGATTGTTTTGTAGACATGCTTTGAGGCCCAGATGAAATTAGAGTGTACCATGCAGGGATAAATTACAGAGTAATATATCAGAGAGGAGGAGGACTACAGCTTTCACGGGCCTCAACATTCTAAAAATGAATTGGTTTAACATCTCATAGAATTTAGGTAAAGATAGTACTTTAGGAAGTTCCTAATGAAGGCAACTGAGCAACTTTCTTCCCCGAAAATGGACAGACAAGGCAATAACTTCTGCTCTATACCATGGAAATAACGAAATACAAAGTTAGGTAACTCTACTATCTAAAATAGAAATTTTCAACCCAACCAGTGCTGTGGTTTCACGCTAGTCACATAGATTTTATTCCAAAGCCACATAGAGGCTGAATGAATTCTACTGATCAGATGACGGTGTGTCGCCTGGAAAAAAAACGAACCTCGTCATCTTTGTAGAAGAGATTGAGTGGCTGATGGTTGACCTCCGTAATCCACCAGCCTCCATTGACTCCATTCATGGCTGGCGCTTTCTCTTCTAATCCACTTTGTCTTGCCAGACCAGTGGGATCAACAAAACCAACCTAAAACATAAGCACCTCTTTCTAATATACTTCTTTAGGCATTCACTGGCGGTTGACTCCTGGTGATTTGTGCCCTAGTTGAACAACCTTTCACATATTTATAGGACTATACCTTAAAGAAATGATGTAGACACAGACAAGCCTCCAATTAATTTTGACACAGATTTTGAATAGATGCTCTGTTGAAGTCTGTTCCACAATGGCAACACTTTAAATACATCGCTTCTAGCGTCTTACTCAATATCATTTGGTATAAATTCTTGTTCTTGTTGCATATCCACAGCAGTACAGCACAACATAAAGCTGTCCAACTGTCATCAGCTTAATTCAGTCAATAGCTCATATCTTGAAAAATGCAGGGCCGTCTTAATGCATGGGCAGAGTGGGCAGTCACCAAGGGCCCCACGATTCTAGGGGCCTCAAGTTTATAAAAGCAAAAAATTAATGTGTCAGTTTTCAAAGTCCCAGAACCTGTAAACAATATCTATGACAATTATCTGGAACTACATTCGTGAAAGAGTGACCAAAACAAGTAAAGGTTCTACCTTAAAAAGATGTGGACATAATATTACTATGTACTGCATGGTCATTGATGTAGGCCTATAGTCTTGTAGACATAAATCTTCTGGAGTAGGCCTACCGGTATTTGAAAATATAGCTTTAAGAACTTTGAAACATAATTTAGTGAATATGTGAATAAAACATAGTTCAGATTTGAAAAATAGCTATGCGAAGACAGATATGCGAAAGCAAAGCGCAAATCTAATAAAATGTAAGGAATCAAGTAGACTTATTTCAATACAACAGTGTAGAAACATTTTACCAAATTCTCGACTACACACGGACTGAAGATCTATTTTCTTTCTTCGTTCAATTGAAAACAATTTGTTCTGATTGACTAATAATGTGAACCTAAGTCTTGCTAATGAATAGTACCAAGATCCTTATTGGCCATCTTCTAAATGACTATTGATGAAAATTGTAATAGACCTATGATAGTGCCCTACGTAGTACGTATACCCTACCTGCCCACCTGCCTTGCACAGAAAATAATTCCCCACAACTTTGACATTTCGGTGTATGGGAAGTAGCATCCTGACTACCATTGACTTAAAAGTCAATTAATAAAGCAATTATTCTGTTAAAAGAACTTTCGCAAACGTTTCAGCGTTTTTGTTGATCAATAATAAATCACTATACGTAGATGGCTATCTCCTACGGTAGGTCTAAGTACATGTAGCCGCCAAATAATTCTCATTTGTATCTTGAAAATGATAGATTATTCAGGTTTAAAATCTTCTTGTTTTAGTATTAAGACATTTTTTTCTGATGTTTAATATTCATACTTATAAATGCATGCTGAAAGTATCAATAAATCTATAGATTTCATTTTATTAACCATGAAAATGTCTATTCCCGAGGGTGGGTCAGTGGTTGTAGAGGCATGCACAAGGGCCTCAGTGCTTGACTTTGCCCAGGACCTCCAATTGTGTTAAGACGGCCCTGGAAAAATGATGTGCTCCAGGTCTTATTCTTCTTGCTCTTCTGAAACATCGTCAGCCAATGCTAAGCACTCAAACCAATTGGTCAAGAAAGAGTCTAAAATGTCTCGTGCATTATCTCCTAGACAAAAAACAAGTAAGCAAGGCAATATACCAGAGAAAGCATTTTCCTTTACCTCAGCTGTTCCATTAACCAAAGTTACTCCAAGTGACTCAACAGAACTGCCCTTGCGGATGGCTATGACCCTGCCGCAAGGAATTCGTCTGATTGTCAGCGTTGCATCTGCTTTTCCAGAACAAGTCTTGAGAAGTTTCTTTGCCATAAGACGACTCGTTGCAGCGACGCCATTGATGGCGATGACCTGATCCCCAACGTGAAGAAACGAGTGAAACGCTGGACACGTTCGCTGATTCCAGCCACTGATCCTATAGCCACAAATTTATACACAGTACTATTAATTGTCTATGAATGAATGTTCGCTTATCGCTTATTCTCTTTTCAATCTTTTATATCTTTCCTGTGGTTTTCACATCTTATGGATTCCTGTCTCAACCTGGTGGGTCTTGGTATTAATAGTAAAGTCTGTGCATCCTTCTGTCTCTTTCCACTACTCAATGTCTTCAAGTTTTATTATACTATATGACCTCTTATCTGATATTTTAAATTATTTTTTATTATTTTTAATTATTATTTTTGATAACTGCCCACCTGTTCTCTCAGCTAATCTCATCCCTCAATATCCTCAAGCAACTCTACGCAACACCGATGGTCTACAGTCTTGTTGTCAACACCTGAAGCTTCAAGACCTTAACCTCAAGACTTTGAACCCCCAAGACAAGACTTTGAACCCCAAAGCAAGACTTTGAACCTCAAGAACAAGAAAAAGACTTTTTAGTTTCAGGACCACCCAAAACTTTGAAAATCACTCATACCCACACATGACAATAAAATTGTCAAGTCAATGAAAAATAAGGCAATCATTTTCATCAATTGAAACAAAACAACACAACAGACTCCAGACAATTCTCAAAGTCTGTCACTTGAAAAGTAGCATATTCCAAATGCCTGACGGTCGGCAACCTCGTGGGTGACACTTTCCTTAAGTGATACTTGTAAAACTTTGACAAAGTCTTGGTCTTGATTTTTCAAAACCAAGACTTTTGGTCCAAGACTTTTAGACCAAGACTTCGAGATCAAAGTCACCAACTAATTACATAGCCCAATTGCATCAAAGGCTGAAATGTAATTTATTAATTATCAAATTCTATTAACCAGGCAACCACCTACCAAATTTTATTGAAGCAGTCGGTGAATGCAATCGAATGTTGGCACTGGTTCTTAGGAATGATGACCTGCATTCCTTGTGTATCACTCATTTCTTCAATCAGTCTCTGCACTTGGATTTGTTTCAGCGGCAAGTTGGCACCTTTGAAAAGCACCGTCTTTACTGAATATGGCGGTGGTGAAGGGAATTCAGCAATACCTGATGCATAATTTGTAGAAAGTTCACAGTCAGATGAACTAAGGGCGATGGGGGACGGCAAACATCTGCTGGAAATGCTGCCAGACATAGTCAATGGACGGTTGGTAAATCGCAAGTCACCATACCTCGATAGCACCTCATCTGGACCAGGTGAAATCATGGCTTCGGCGTAAGACGGCAGATGAAAAAGAATACCTTTATCATTCTGCATTTTCATATCACTTGACTGTGAAAATGACGGCATAGCAGATGAAGACGGAATAGGCGATTGCACGGCAGATTGTTCGGTAACTGGCGTGGCACCTTCCAAGCTAGATAATGTAGCTGATGGTGTATTAGTGAATGCACAGACTAGAGGTTGAGACGGCAGAGAAGAGGGCGAACTAAGCAAGGGAATAGCTGAAATCATAGACTCTACACATGTAGAGTCTGGTACAACCAGCGCATTAGATGCTGTGGTCAAAGGCAAACTCGACAAAGCCATATCCAGCGTCGATACTGTCACCTCGGAATCTGTAGTCGACTTCGTAACATTCATATAGAGATTCTCAGTCGCTTGTGATGCCGTCATGTAGACCGAAGCGTCTTCAGTGGCATTTTGAAAAAGAGTCACATCATATGTGTCCTCAGAGAGCTCAGTTGGGCGCTGATCTGCAGGAACATTTCCATAGCATACCTCCTTCTCTACAGTGCTTTCATTCTGGTCATTGACATCCAGAACAAACGGCACATTAGCAAAGTTAATTCCACTGGAACGCACCTCAAGATAATCCCTCTCCTGTGTATTGGCGCTAGCAAGCACCTCCAGGTAATGCCTTTCTGGCGCTATGCTACGCTCTTCTGGATATTGTCTTTCCATACTAGGCAGTCGAATGTAATCATTAGCTCCATGGGAAGAAGCCTAATGTAAACGCAGACAACATGTTTTCAGTGAATAATAAAAAAAAACGCATCATAGGTTTCAACGTTTTTGTGGGGGAAAATGCATTGGCCCATTTATGTAATTCCATCACCATTATTTAGCCATATAAGTTGTATGAGTTCAATATCACATTGCTTATAAGTGATGTGACACCGAGGCTCAAAACCCATCACATGTTGGTTTCTGACATTTTTATTAAGTCATATTCTACAATAAATCTGCTTCAGAATACTTTATACAAAATGAAAATATCTTTATTCTAAGTGAAGTTATACTCGTTTGAAGCTATAATCAGTAGAAACGCAACAATTGAGAAAATCGAATACACGTCTCTGAACGCTTTTTGTCATCAAAGTCCTTATTTGGTTGTATTTGCATAAGTGAAACAGTTAAATGGAACCATCCAATTGCGTACTGAAGCTATATTTAGAAAGATGAGACACCTCGTTATACGAAATAGTTCGGTCGGTGAATGAAAAGTCTTTCCTGATGGATTTTAACCTTGAAAACGTGTTTATTTAGCCGTTTTCTAATGCAAGAAGAAGGGGGTGCCTGATAGTACAGTGGTCAGCATGCTGGAATGTTAACAGAGAGGTCTGAAGTTAAAATCCCAGCCAGGACAGACATTTGGTTTCATATTTCTCCATCTGCACCTCCTAGCCAACTCAGCTGTGATGTCAGAGTACACTGACCACACACTGTCAGTGGGAAGATGAGAAGATGAAGGAGAGGACTGGCCACCCGCCCTCGTAAGACGAGGCTAAGAAGATGAGGTCGCTAACGCTTCATACTAATGCCTGTCTCCGGGCTAGCTTATGTGACAGATCTTATTCTTCTAATGCAATTTTAACACCACAGTTCTAGAATGTCATTTTCCTCCTACTAAACATTGGAATTTAACAATTTAATTGTAGAAAGTAGACATATTTTTTATTTAAAATATGCCATAAAGCAAAATTCTATATTTTTTACATGTATGGCCTATTATAGCTTGTAACACGTTAACTAGAAACCGAGAAGCGATGAGTTTGAGCGCTGTCGTCACATATTATCCCTATAATCCTTATCCTTTTCAGCAGATGTTTGCCATCCACTCGTCACCTTTAGAAACACTAGTTTCTAGACAAAAAACGATTCTTGAATTAGTTTAATTCTGTCTTGATCAGAACCAACCATAAATCGTTGCTTTATCGTGTACTACCTATAAACCATTTTAAGTATAATTTCAAAAGTTTGTTCTTCAATTAAAACATACTGATATAATTGATTATACGTCTATATTCATTTGCTTGTCGGTCCAGCAAAAAACTTTCAAATGAAACACTAGTAATGTGAATAATATAAAAAGCTTCTCTAGATTTTTAGGTGAATAAAACAATTTACAGATCAAATATGTGATTTAAATTGCGAGATACTGACATTTTAGGTTTTGATATAGTGAAATTCAACTCCAATTAATCTAGATCAATACCAAAAGGCAGAAGAAGGCAATGGGAAACCACCTCACTCATCTCATTCCTCAGGTGGCGCAAGCCATAGAACCTGTCTCCTGGCAGAGCACTCATCATCATCAATACCAAAAGATCCAAACCAATCAGACGATGAGCCTGAGTAAATCTCGCAACCAGTCAGATGTTGCAATTTCATAAATAACATACACTGGGTAATTGCTAGTCTGTCTCACTTGAACCTCACAAAAAGAACACAAAGTATAATCTTAGAAATATGAACATTTTACACAACATTATAGAAGGGTAGAAATACAGAAAGTTGAGAACAAGGCCAACTCCCCTGAATTTAGGTCAAAACAGATATTTTCAGCTCAATATACCATTTAAAGTCCTAGATTGAACATTTGAAGTTGACAGTAAATAAATCTATCAAAGCAGGCTATGAAATTAGCCTGTTATTTTTCACATTTGCCCAGTACTTTGAAGCATAGTGCTAGCCTTTACACAACGTTGCTAACCTCTATAATTCCAAGATTGGATAGCTTGTCTTCAATTGCTCTTGACCACTCAAACATGGCATCTCTATAACGTTTTAACAAGCAAGTATATTAGTACAAATTAAGCTCAAACTTAAATAAACAGTACAAACCTTAACAGAAAAACTATTATTTCTACTGCTGATCAAATTTAGTGACCTGCAATCCACTGTGATGCGCACTCTCCAATGTCTTACAATAGGCTTCTTCAAATTTGTAGTCAGTCTAATATGAGATTAAGCCAGACTGAAGGAAATCGAAGCGAACGGAAATAGAGGAAAAATAGACTGGAGATAGAAAATAACTTTTAATTTTGGTGCTTGTTTCAACTCAATTTGACAGAATGCAGTTCATGACTAATGCAATAGTAAGTACAGTACACAGATGATAAGTTTCAGAGAAGAAGAATTTAAACTTCCCTGTTACAAGACTTAGAGTTCATCTGACTCCTTCTCGTCTAGCTTTACATTTTTTAAATCCGGTGTTTAACAATTACATTATACACATTAATTTATTATGCCATAAACACACCTATATTCTTAGGTTGAGCACAGGTAGGCCATTCAAACATAGGTATGTATTACAGTTATATTCTCAGGACTTGGAATAGGTTTGTTATAAATATAGGACTTCAATAAATTTACTTTGATTAGGTGTCTTATTCGAATCAATTTCTTTCAGTTTTCATAGTTTACCAGCAGATGTTGGTATTGAAGGTAACACACTAGTTAAAGATGCCACTAGAGTAGATTTATTTAACCTAGGTTATATAATGTATGATTATACATATGTAATATGTTGTATATGTACTGAAATGTAACTCGCAGCATTTGTGCTGACCGTGCACAGTGCTAAGTATCCCAGAAATAGCTTGCCACTGTTAATGAGCACTTACTATCATTATAGAATCATATCTTGCCAGCATAACATAAGAGATTTTGATAAATTTGATCAATGTTGTTCCCACTGAATTATAAATTTAAAGCACTATCCTTAAACAATAATCGAGAGCATCACAGCACATGATAAAAGTAACTATTGAAGATCATAAGATGAAAGATTTTGATCAACTTGAAATATAGCCACTAGCTTGGAGATGTGAAGAAGTGGAGAGGTCACCTGGTTGGAGCGACGAGACTCAGCTGCCTTTCTCTCAGAACTAACGTGAAGATGTTCGTGAAGCGACTTGTCTTCTGGTCGCGAGTAACTTTATAGCACGTTTCCAAGAAGATGATGTTCAGTGGCCGGCTTCCGAATATGCTATCCTCATTCTCATAGTACTCTAGATAGGGATCAGAGTTACCCATGACACCAAATATGAACCATCTCCTCTCCACTTTCTAAAATAAAATACACAATCAATTCTAACTCTAAAAACTTTAAACAGAAACAACTTCTTTATGTTCTGTTATGGCCAGGTAGAGAGAGCTTCTTAACTGTGTTTTTTACACATTTTCAGAATTCTGTGAGCTATATTGTCTCTATGTGTAGATTATATATATTTATATATAATTGATAATTAAATACACTGTGTCCTGCAAAATATGGATGCTCTACGACATAGATGAAAGACTTATATTAGATAATATAATTGATTAAAAAATTTCAACAGATTTTTGATCCTGACATAATTACCAACAATATTCTTTGTAATATTTGACGGCTCCGCTTCAAATTATGTCATAGTGACATATTTGAATGTTAGGTTTTGTATAGAAAGCTGCAAAAAAAATTGTGTTCAGCAAGATAGACAAGTTACAAGTTTTAAGCCAAAACAACAAATATGGTACACAAAACTTTCTGAAACAAGTGACACATTATAGTTTGACACTAATATTTCAGGATTTAACATAAAACATCTTTTCAAATTTTAAAATCGATTATATTTACTGCAATGTTTTCATCGACTTCATAGGGTTCATATTTTTCCATATTATACATGCAAGATATTTGATGAAAATGGACTTTCACAGAACCAAAGTCCTGCTTGAACAATGAACATTCTTCCTAAAACACACTAAAGATGTTTGTAATATTGTATATCTTTCAAAAAAGATAACATACCACATACCGAGACGCGGTAGTGTAGTGGTGAAGGTCGCCGCCTCGCAAACGAAAGGTTGTGGGTTCGAATCCCACCCACCGCGCAAGCACCTTTAGCAAGTCCTTCACTCACAATTGCTGAAGCGCTTCGGCGTGTAAAACTCCGACACACCCTCGGGCTGTAGTCGGGACCGCCTCTGAATAGTAGTAGACTGTAAGAGGCGGTATAGAAATACACACATACATACATACATACATAGTGTTACCGCTCCTTGGCTTCCCCAAGATCTTGTTTCTCTGTAAAGCTCATCCTTGGGATCTTGGCTCTGTTTCTGAAGACCTTGGCTTTTTCCTTGGCTTTCTTTTCTGGTCCAGATTGACGAATTTGAGAGGGTTTTCCGTAGAAGATTGGTTAAATATTTTAAGAAAACGTCAGAATATGTGGAGCTATTTTTCGGGAAGAATCGGTAAATACCTTAAAAAAAAGAGGTTGTTGAGAATTTTGTTGGAAATTTTGAACATCCGAGATTAAACCTGAAAATGTAGTAAAATTTCTAACTCTTACGCCACTTTTCGAAATGTCACTTTTCTTGGTTCTTTATTGTATTGTGTTGTATTGTATTGTATATGTGTATTTCTACACCGCCTCTTACAGATCATTACTACTCGAAGGCGGTCCCGACTACAACCCGCAGGTGTATCAGAGTTTTACACGCCGAAGAGCTTAATCAATTGTGAGTGAAAAACTTGCTAAAGGTTCCTATGAAGTGGTTGGGTTTCGAACCTGCAACCATTCGGTTGGAAGGCGGTGACCTTCCCCACTACACTACCACGCCCCATATATATACAATGTGGGCCGAAAACGTGAAAACACTACGGTTTATTTTTAATATTTCGGTTTAAAGTAAGAATTTTCCAATAAAATTAACAGACTGAAAGACAATTGATATTTACGCAAAAACTCAAATTTCACCAAAATATCTCACACAGAACAACAGTTATTCGAATTTTGGTGGCCCCACCCTCTGTTTTTGGTTCTGCAATAACGTTTAACAGCTTTTTGCTAATATTTCGGCAAAAAGTAAAAATATTTTAATAATATTTCACACGCTTAAAGGCAATTCATATCTGCATAATAACCACCGAATTACATCAAAATATTACAAAATCAACAAAAGTTGAAGCACTATTTGGTAACGTCAGGTGCATTACACTTTTTCAATCATCAGAACACAGTAGGTGGACTCATTAAATATTACGAAAAACTGTAGTTTTCTAACTTTTTTGGCCCACTTTGTATATCGTGAACATGACTTTTTCTAAATTTAGAGTAGAAATACTGGTAAGCATGCATGGGCGGAGGGAAATAAGAAAAGCGATGTTGCCTTAGGTTGCTTTAGTATATATTATGTGGGGCGTGGCAGTGTTCGCACAACACCTCATTTATAGGAATCATTGCAGCTAATAAACTTCAGTTGTATAAAATTTTACAGTGGGTATGGTCTAAAAATAGTATAATGGTTTAGGTAATAGTAATAATTATCATCAACGATTTTCTATCGAGTTAAAAAAATAATTGTTATTATTTATAAAGTGGATATTTTTACCAAATTTATCATGAGACTAAACTGCTACGATTACAACAATAATTAACCATTTTACTTTTACCATTCTGCTTATAAATAGTTTATTATTATTTCCAAATATGTATTGTATGAAATCGTTCTCTCAAATCGCTTTTTCATACACTGAGGCTCTATAATTAAGGCCGTATTTTCCCCCGATTTCGTAAACGGACTTAAATAGTAGACATATAAGCGTTGTGGACGCGGTAGTGTAGTGGTGAAGGTCGTCGCCTTGCAACGTTCGAATCCCACCCGTCGCGTAAGGACCTGAAGCAAGTCCTTCACTCACAATTGCTTGAGGCGCTTCGGCGTGTTGACTCTGACACACCTTCAGGCTGTGATCGGGACCGCCTCTGACTAGTAAACGGTATTGAAAGTGGGATATAAAAATATGTTAATAAATAAAATAAAAGTCCATCTACAGATTAAACATCCATATAAATTGTGTAATTAAAATATAAAAGAATCAAATCGCATAGCACACCTTTTGAGTGTTGAACAACGCACCTATATTACCGGTGATTTCACGTATACATGTATTATCATTCGAGATTGATGCGCTTCAGACGTTTGCGATCTACTGTGGCCACGGAATCTACAACTGCCACATGTACGAAGACATTCTGCAGCTGATGGCCAAGCAAAAAGTCGACCTCGAAGTCCTATCTTACCACGTCGTAGCAAGCGCCGAGGAAACCCAAAGACTCATGGTATAGCACCGTTCATTCATTCATCCCATCCATTAATGGGACGCGGTAGTGTAGTGGTGAAGGTCGCCGCCTCGCAACCGAAAGGTTATGGGTTCGAATCCCACCCACCGCGTAAGGACCTTTAGCAAGTCCTTCACTC
>JAQFXW010002184.1:0-13474 GCA_034693945.1 Dendrobaena attemsi
AACTTACCGTGTCCCATGCAACTGGCTTGTTTCTTTGTTGCGATAAATATAGCTTCGGGCAGCTACGTCGCAGCTATTTTTAGAGCGTTAGTTAGACATCGACGACACGCGGACATCGAGGACACCGAGACACGCGGACATCGAAAGATCGAGAAATATTGTTTAGAATAGTTGCCATCTCAATGCTTGTAACGTAACTAGAAAGCCCTATTTAAGCGGAACAATGTTCCTTTTGGGAATGCCCTTTGCATCCCATTTTTGATGAACTGTGTAAATTAAATTGCATAAATTATTTTATGTGAATTGGGGGAGCAATAGAAAGAAGATGAGATGAGAATGAGATGACGTAATAAACGGTCAACTCCTATACTTGACAAATTTTGTCGTTCTTAGCCAATCACTCATCCGATCAGTGACCAACTCATTAAGTTATTATAATCACTGAGTGAAGTTTATCTTGTCTTAATCTACGTCTTTGCTATTTGTAACCTTTTAGGTTCGTCGATACAGAAGGAGGAGATTGCATCGAAGATAATGGCGATTGTCATAAAACCAAAACAACGTTGAGATGCTGTTCAAAGGCGTGCCTATGCATCACGAACGACACCGGCAAGCGCTGTTATTGCCATGTCGCTGACCCATAGAACGTCACCAGTGCACATTCGTGAATGTGAAACGTGAACAGAAACGTATCCCCAATGTCAAATCATCACACTCGATTTTAAGCTTTAATATCTGTATGCGTGCATCATCAACCCCTCAGCCAGCTATTCCCTCTCTTCCACTAAGCGTAAGGATCGGAATTGAACTACTTTCTGGGTACTTGGTGTGCACTATTTTCTTTAATAAGGTAATTAAATAATATAAGGCACTGATTTGTCATTGACGATTAGAAATACAACAATAATAATTAGGCCCGCACTACTTTCCGTCTCTGAGTACTGTCAAAGAGTCCCGGAAAACCACGCAGTTGATTCTCTGGACTGTGATGGTTAGACGCTGCAATAGGAAACATGTCTCTCTATAACTGTTACCAGTGATCTGTGCCAAGCCACGGCCAAGGTCTGCTAGAAAATTTAGGCTTGTTGAGTTAATTAGTCCTTAAGTGATGTGTTGTTTTGTAAATCCTTTATTTAGTTAAGATAATATCCTGTTATAGCCACTAGGCCTACTGCTTATAATTAAAGTTTACATCTGCTTATCTATACTGAGTTTCAGTTGATGTCTTCCATGTATCGCCATCTGAAACATGTTGCGTGCATACATATAGGTAGCCATGTCCAGTGGGACCATGGTCCCTTATGGCCTCGCCTCCCCTGCTGTCCCCGCAGAACAAGCCAAAAGTGCTCTAATGAATTTCCTGTAACGTTCTATGGTTGTCAATAAAATGATTTGAATTGATACACCTTAGTCCTAAACATTATTGTGTAGCGATGCAACGATACTAACAAGAGCATGATTTTTGGAACATGCAATGCAGTCCCTAATTTTTTAATAAGGTCGCAGATATTGTGTTACAGCCTATTACTTACTCCAAACCACGCTCGAGTGAGTAAGTAAGCAGGTAAGTAAGTTCGGGATCATTATGCAATATGAAGGAAGACGGTTGGTCGAGGCGATTCGACGTTTTAAACAGGTTCAACGATCGGCACTCACTCATGCCGAGATTATTCTTCCCGAAGTAAAGGGACTATTATTTTATTTGTGGCTTACACACTAATTCATGCGCAGATTATTATTCATAGGTAATGATGTTGGTCTGCTCGATTATAGATTTCACATTTAATCACAGCCTTATCTACAGCAAAAACCTGTTTCATTTGGCACCCAATGGCAACACAATTAATGTTGTTTATTCTCAAGCTCTACAGTGAATCTCAAAGAAATTAACATTCAATTCAATTCAATTCATTTATTGCTTCCAGGCAAAAGTAAATGGGACATTGACAATTA
This sequence comes from Dendrobaena attemsi, assembly GCA_034693945.1. Lineage (NCBI taxonomy): Eukaryota > Metazoa > Annelida > Clitellata > Crassiclitellata > Lumbricidae > Dendrobaena > Dendrobaena attemsi. Next base: position 1,954 of record JAQFXW010002184.1, read on the forward strand.
TGCAGTTATGTGTACAGATATTTTGTTTTCACGTGAGATTTACAATGTCGGTCTGAGGAAAACAAAAGGACCCAAGAAAATGTCCCGCTCGGAAGGGGCCTATTACAACGCTTATTTGGTGACGACAGGTAACCTGTTAGCTTGCCGGGCATCTATAACGGGTAAAAAAGACTAAGTAAAACTAGCGAACAGTAGACACTTAACTAGGGGCCTTAACTAAGGGCTCGCTCAGTTATGTGTGCACGCAGAAGTTTCTTAAATTGCCCAAGTGAAGTTGCAGCTCGAATGTAGAGGGGGAGACACAAGCACTTTGGCCTAAAGACACTATATTTTTAAGCACTATTTTCTTATGCCATTGGCCTACTCGCTTGTTCAGACACAAATGTGAAAGTCGGGACATTTGGCTGTCCCGAATAAGTCAAGTAAGGAGGCGGGACATTTGCCTCAAAATCAGGACAGTCCCGACAAATTTGGGATGGGTGGCAACCCTATGTGGAATGCTTCTTTCAAAGGAACTGTTGCTCTGAATTTTTATAGCCTACTTGTCTAATGATAATCATTCTGCAAATTCTATCATGTAACAATTGCATTCTTTGTGAGGTACAGGACAGCATGGCCTTATTCATTGCATTCTACTTCTATGCTGAACGTTGTTCTCTTAAGCAGCAGTGAATAACAAAATTCATTATGTGGCACTGACAGAAGTGGGAATTTTATGAGTACAGCTAATAAATGGAATGCATCTTGCCAGCGAAAGTCCTCAAACTCTAAGTCCTTATGACTCAGAGATCATCAGCTGATGACTTTATAAACCAGGGTCTCGACAGACTGCTAATTTAATCAACTATCAACTGTTGAGAACAAATTTGCCTTTAAGGAAATGGTCATAATATAGTTCTTGAGCATCATACAACAGGACACTGTAACTGATATTCAGATCGTTATGTTACACCTGCGCGTTTATTTTGTTTATTCGTTTAAGCTGTATTGTGGAAGATGCTACATACTCTTCAAGATACACTGATGGTAGGCAGACAAACTTATCCAGTCATTTTTATTAATTCTGTCTTGAACAACCTCCTATTTAAACAACATTTGCTCAATCCAGTGGCCATGTCACAGTAGAGATTGCCAGAAGATGCTATAGATTAGTTGTAATAAGTTGTAATCAGCAACAAAGTCTGATCATTCACACATGAACTCAAGAACATACATACATGCACACAAGCACAAACAGCTTTGGCCACTCTCAATGGCAAAACGTTTTTGATACAGGGGTCTATAGGCAACATGCTTCATCATGGCTCATGCAATTCCAAGTTTGATTCCATGTAACGACCCTAATTGAGTTGCTTAGTACAAGTGGCTCTGTCACCAAACAGCACAATATGAGGCCAGACTCAGTTGGGAAGAAAATGGAAATTGCAGATTTGTGCTCACGACAATGGCTTACTTCCAAGCACAAACTGAAAGAAATGGAATATGGGAGCATTATTTCTACTAATGACTGATACATAAGTAGTTTCAGGTGAAGTCTAATTAAATCTTAGACAGCCTATTATCACCATTGCCTAGCAACAATCACCTCTGCAATCTAATTTTAAAACTGTGTATATTTGCTTCTTCTGCAACTTGTCCAGGTTGCTTTCAACTTTTATTCAGAACCTTAAACTTCAATTATTTTTGCTTCAAATCTTGTAGATTTTAAGATTTTTAAACTTATCACAATGTACTCGCTTAACAAATATCTAATTTGTGTGCACATACTAGTTAAGTTTTAGTTAAGACTGAGTTGTATGCTGTATTATGCTCACTGTTTTCCTTATTTAAAATTGATAGATGTTCGTAAAGAAATGTTATCTGTCATTATTGCTTTCAAATGTGATAAATAGGTTACCCCGCTCAGTGGGTCTTATTAAGGACCCTTCTGGGTTTCCATTTTGTCACTCATCATTGATACTGATGTGTATTGTGTAGGTTGGTCTTGAACGGGAACAATAAAAATGTTTTTAAGTGAATTGAATTGAATGTACTCAAAATCAGTCAATGAGTCAAGACTCAATACAACCAAATTTTGAATTCGAGAACCAGACATTTCTAAAACGGTTTCTACCTGAAAGACACAAATACAATACATGTAATTAGCTACTATCATTTCAGTGTTCATGATCTCAATTCCTCAAGTACCTGTAATTAATCAACTCAGATTCCTATATTAATGGACATTTCATTCAGTTCTTTCACCACATCAGCTACTTTTAAATCAAATTTTTAACTCAAATTATGCAAATTTCCTTTTTGTAAATTAAATAATAAATCATCGTGTGACTCTAAGTACAGGTTGTCTTTTAGCAGGCAAGTACCTAAAACAGATCCATTGTTAGGAACAGTGACAGAGGTGGATGTATATCTATAGGCAAACTGAGCATCATTTTTCTCTCAACGCAAAGCCAAGTGTAAAACCAAGTAGCAGACGATGACGGACACTAAGCAGACCTCTGGAGTCCTGACATTTAGGGGCTGCTACGGACAACAGATAGACAATAAACCTACAGCAGAAGGAACACAAATGCACAATAAACCCACTTCTGGCCGAGATACAAGATGGACAGAACAACACTCAGAGACTCTGTAACTACCATGCACAATCTGGCACACACACACACACAACACGCACACACACACGAAATCAAACGGCCAGCTTGAAATACTGCCAATAAATTGTTCCTTGGAAGAAGTGTTTCTACAGACATCTTCCAACTTCACTAACACAAGCACTCACATTAGTTAAGTGGGTTGTGAGGTCAGAAGGTTAAATGCAACAGATATCGGCCCTAGCAGAAGATAAAGATGATGATGGACAAATCTCATTTTTACGATCATGCAGAAAAATTGCGAAAGGATTCGTGTACTGTAAGTAATAAATTTCTCGGAAAAGACGTTGGGTCTGTAATTTAAATTACACGCCACACATAAAATTCGGGCAAAATCCCAGCAGTCGCAACTATTCAAATTTTCCCAAGATTTTTACTCCTCACACTCATCACCATCTAACAAATTGATCTCATCTACTAAATGATTATCAGCATCAATAGCCCAATGAGGTGACTTTGGTCTTTCAAAGCTTTGTTTATATTTACATTTGCTCAACATCTGGAAGTTATCACTCAACCCAACATCCAAGCATCACTTCTGGGTCAAATGATGCCTGCACCTGCTTCAGTCACCGTTGGTTGTAATCCCCAACAGTTTTCAAAGGGAAACAGTAAACTTGACCTTCCTTACACAGCACAACAGGTGTCTTTTAAAATAACTTACAACTAGGATACCAGCAACACGGCACATAATACACATTAACACACAAAACATGTGCTACGGATCTGCACTGATCCAGGCAAATTCATCCATCATGGTTAGGGAAGGACCGGGTGGACATTTTTCACCTAGTACCGATTCCAAGTATTTGGAAGTGCTATTTGCCGATTCAGAATACGAACCGAGTACTTAGCGTTAGTTAGTTCCTCATAAAAATCTGACCACAATTTTTACCTATTACCTGAAAAGACATTTGTACTTGACAAATACAACTCTCCTGTTAGAAACCTATTGTGAGTGAAATGAACCTGACATCTGTTATGAACTTCCAAATTGTGATTCTATTGCAAATTTATAAATTAAACAAGTGCAGCAGAAACATTACAAAGACATTTCTTATATAATATTTATGTTATTTCACAGTTTTATTTTGATATAAAATGAAGTTGAAAGTAAGTTTGCCCTCTCCTTGCAATAACAAACTAAAAACATGAAAGAATTGACACAGTACAAGCATTTATATGTCTCTTTGTCCTTGATTTGATTTTGTCTTCATACTTAGTCTCTTGAGTCTTAACTCTACTCAAACATTAAGAGTCTCTAACAGATAGGCCTAAATATCGATCACAGGCTTTAGCCAATTAACCCTTAACTAAATATTAAAGTTACTAAATGCTAAGCATAATAAATCACATTAAGATCATGACACTCTAATTTACAATTGGAAAGAATTAACCTGAAATATATGTATATAGAGGGTGGCCCAAAAAAGTGAGAACATTACGATTTTCTTAATATTTCGGTCAAACGTAAACATTTTCCAATAAAATATTACAGACCGAAAGGTAATTCATATTCACATATAACTGCCAAATTTCACCAAAATATCTCACACAGAACATAAGTTATTTAACTTTTAGTCACCCACACATTTTTATAACGTTTTCTGCATTACAGTATTTGAATCACTAGAGTACATGCAGTAGCTTGGTTCACTAAAAGTACTGGAACTTTTGCTGGCTTCGAAATATATTGATATAATTTGGTGATTATTATGTAGATATGAACTACCTTTGATGCTGCAGAATTTCATTAAAAAATTTCTACTTTTGGCGGAAAAAATAACAAACACTGTTAAACGCTATTTGAAGCATCAAAAATAGTGGGTGACATCACTAAAACTTGAATAACTTTTGTTCGGTGTGAAATATTTCGGTGAAATTTGGAAGTTATACGTAACTATTATTTGCCTTTAAGTCTGTAAAATTTTATTTGAAAAGTCTTAGTTTTGACCGAAATATTTAAAAACAACCGCAGTGTTCTCACTTCTTGGGCCACACTGTATATTTAAAGTAGAACTCAGTTTAAACAGATCAAAGATTTAACATCTTTACAAAATAAGAATTGAATGAATGAACAATACTCAGCTGTTTAGCACTAGCTACTAGTCTGTACTTGTAATAATAAGCAAGCTTATTCAATAATTGAATCATTGACAAGACATAGGTTGCCATCTTCTTGCCTCTGTTTGTGTCTAGATAGGCATAAGCCGGGCCCAAGGGCAGTACATCTTCCCCCACCAGTTAGCTACATCGGGAGCGCGTCGGCCGTGTGTTTGCATGGTACCGAGTACGAATCCGATGTCTGCCGACATTCAGAGATTTAACATCTCGGGCTAGCCCATAGGACGTGTGTGGAGCAATGGCATAGTCGATGCCTTGTGTCTGAAGGGTCGCAGGTTCGATTCAGACCCGAGCCACCCCGTAGGGACCTTGAGCAAGTCCTTCACCTACAGTTGCTCGTGGCGCTTCGGCGTGAAAACTCCCACACACTCCCTTGGGCTGTAGTCGGGACCGCCTCTGAGTAGTAGTGGACTTGAAGTGGTGGTATGGAAATGCGTAAATAAATAAATAAAATAAATAAATAAACCCCATCCCTCACCCTTTGCACTGTTGTTTGCCTTGGAGTGGTGTTGAAAGTGCAGTGCATCTCCGGCCCTCACCTCACAGAAGCCAGAAGACAATCTCTCAGCTGCCTCCATACCTCTGTTTGCCCCTGTGCATTTCTGTCTGTCTGTAGCTAATTTCTGTGGAGGTCCAGTAATACCGATTGGCTGAAACTCGGCCGGACGGTTTGAGGCAGTTACCGGTCATTCCCTAATCATGGTGTAGGTATAAGCCCCATAAATCATTACTCCAACAGTCACATAGCCACTAGCCAGTCACACTCGTACCAGATAAGATCTCAACATAAGAGCAAGTTATTTGAAGCAAGTATGGCAAATCTACATTTCTGTGGCTTTTATTTAAGACCAGTTTTCTGTAAATGCACAGTTCAACTCCGATTTTCCTGCAAGCTTTGCACTGATTTTTACCTTAGGAAATCAAGGCAACTTCTCTAGAAATACACTGTTCAGCAAATATTTTGCCATCTAGTTAGACTTCACAAATGACGAATGATGAGGCCACTTCAGGGGAAGTAAAACAGACTTAAAGTCTGATTGTGTGGATACCCACATTATGTTCAAAAATTTAAAACCACTGAAACAAGTATAAAACTACTAATAAATATAAAAACTACAGAAAATTGAAAACGACAACAATAAGATGAAACATTAAATTATGAATATGGCTACGGTAATAGTTACAAAGGGTCTACATTCTACGATTTAGACTTATGTGCTATATAGCATATACATCATTGCCTACGCTTGAATTTTGAATAATTATTAACAAAGTTGATTTTGAGTTTGAGCAATAAATTTGATTAATTTTAGACCCTTCTATTTTTGCCTTATTTTCTATCTAATAGAAAGACCTACAAACAAAGTGTTTAATTCTGATCTCAAATTTTACAAATATTTCAGTTCAGGCATTGCATAGGCTCCTAATTGAATTTAACTTAGATTGGAAGTATTCTGATGTCGTGGAGTGGCATTGCAGAATGTGATCGCTCTATTCTCAGCTGGCTGCATCTCACTCTGATATTTTTACCTGTAGTTTGGGTACATTCAAGTACCTCATGATTCAGTTCTAAGGCTTTCCATTTTTTCAACCCTTTTTCCACATTTGTCAAATGACGCGCAACTGCGCATGCAATGCATGATGCATTTGTCAAATAGTATGTTTTAGTATGCTTTACATAGCTGTCTCTGCCCTTGATCTTTCAGCCAAAGGTAATTCAAGGTGCGTACAGGTCTATTTCTACGTTCCGACTTTGCAAAATCAAAGACAGTACTAAATTTTCAACTCTTCTTTCCCTTCACATTCAATGGTTGACCTTACAGGCTCAATGTTTGGCATCAGACAAAATTAAAACTATTTACATCCTAATTGATAGCTCTGTTTGAACTATTTGTCAATATGCTCAGCAGATATCTGTAAAAAGTGCTGCTGATTGTGATATTTGAATCCAATAACTGCACGAATTACTGCATAATTTTTATATGTGGTTACCCTGGCAATTCGGTGTCGAGAAGGGAAGACTGCCTACCATAACTAGTATGCTTTTGTTGGCGCTATAGAAGTTTCGTTTTACGATTATGCTCTCAGTTGGATAGCTATGCTGGTTACAATTGACTGTGTTGATAGACAGACTGCCCTGACTTTTACTGACTTTATTTTGAAACATGGAGATCCCGAAGGAGACAAATAGTACTTCAGAATTGAAACATTCTTGAACTGCTGAAGGTTAGCATAACTTTGAACATCTGCAGGAACATGTCAACTTGTGTTGTTTAAATTTCGAGATGTGCTGAGATTGCGTGTAGCAGCTGAGCTGAAATGGCTTGCACAAACGAAGTTAGTTATGTATGCAGACAAAGTGCCTTTATGACTTCTGTATTCTGAAAGCATTGTTTTGCTCACCATATTTGCAAAACTGTATTGCACCTCATCTCTGGCTAGTCCTCACTGCTCATTTACTATGGGTAATCCTCTTATTTGCAGTTCTCTCGTTAACTGCATGCTTGAATCCAACTTTTTTTCCTAACATATTTCTATATTCCTCCTTCAAGTCCATTTGCTGCTCAGAGGCGGTCCCGATCACAGCCCGGAGATGTGTCGAAGTCAACATGCCAAAGCGCCTCAAGCAATTGAGAAGGACTTGCTCAAGATCCTTACGTGGCAGGTGGGATTCAAATCTGCAACCCTTCGGTAGCAAGGCGACGACCTTCACCACTACACTACCACGCCCCACTTTGTTGCAAATGAAAACTTGTTTTTTTAAATGTACTCATGTTTTATCAAATCCATTTAGTTTATGAATAATAACTATTAAAGAAAACAAATTTCAGTTGCATTGAATTGTACAGCATTGTTTAATTTAATGGCAGTCTAATTTTCAGTTAATTTATTTGGTTACATACAGAAGAAGGATAAAGAAGACTTGCTTATTGGTTTAGCACAATCTGTCCAATGGCAGTACAGAGAATCAAGAATAGGTCAAAGACCCGCTTACCAGGGCCACCAGGCCCACCATGCAGGGTAGCAATTCAACATGATGGAAGTCAATCGATACTATATTACTATGTTACTGAAAAATCACTTGAGAAACCAAAACAAACTACAAATGAACTAAACTAAAGATTCTCCAGTCGTCACCGAACTTGGATTTTATAGCTATTGACCTTCTACCAATTTGTTGTGTCCCTCAGTTATAGATGAACGCAGCTTATGCTTACAGGACTTCAAATTGGGTTGCTGTCGAATCGAAAAGAATCACGTTCCTTAATTATTTGAGCCCCAGTACATCTTATAGTGAATAGCGATGTATTCGTACGTGCAATGTGCTTAAGGCTGGTGATAGGAATCTGAATATATTGCCTAGTATGAATGGCCCACTGTAGTGTGGCAGAAAGCCTTTGTAGGGCTATGGCCCATAGGGTGGGAGGAGATTGGTAGAATGGATAAGACACTGGTACGAAGACTGTAAGCTCTAGGATCGAATCCCGTAGCCTCTCATAAGTTAACTCAACCTCTCTCACCAGATAGTATAAAAAATGAGGTGCTTTGGCATGTTAACTCTGACTCAGCGCTGTAGTCAGCAGTGCCTCTGAACAGTTCATACTAAGAGAGGTGCTATATAAATACTTTAATGCAATAAAATATAGCCTACTAGAAGCAACAAACCATATAGGTAGCTGAATTCTCCAATCTGTAGGAAGGCCTATACGTCCGTCTATCTGATCTGATTAATTTTTAATAGTTTAGTTTCTCGGATTTCCTGCTATGTATATGCACCACAGGGGATAGCCCTATCATCTCTTATATCAAACTGATCCTTTTTGAAGGCAAACTAATCTTGTGATGTTCTTCTATTTGTAGATGCCCAGATTATGTTACAATAAGTTAGATAACATACAAACAGAGTAAATATAGTGTATTGCAGAGCTGAAATTGTATCAACCCCGACATGCAGAATAGTATTCCAATGTTGTAGCGCCTTTCCTAGAGATATTTTAATACAATCTTTCCAGGTCTAGTGCTGGTCTATGCACATAGAACAGCGGTTCTCAACCTGTGGTCCGCGGCCATGTGCCAGGTGGCCGCGAAGAGGTCTCTGAAATTTGTATTTTTAAATTGACAAAATAGATAAATTTCATCATTTGGAAAGTGCCAAAGTTTTTAAATGTAAAATCTGTATGGTGCGCAGGTTTTTGGAGTATTTGTGTAAAAAGGTCCTAAAATTTGAAAGAAAACGAGTAATTCATGACTAGAAAATGGTCATTTCAGGCCGCAAATCTAAAAATTGTGGTAGGCGTAAATGACAAAAAAGGTTGGGCCTATTAGTTTTTTAGGCTAAGTTGTGTGGTGGTCCGCAACCCCGGGAAAATTTTTAAGTGGTCCGCTAGTTCAAAAGGTTGAGAACCGCTGACATAGAATACTCCCAAAATGTGGTTAAAACAAGCTCTTATAATTGAAATGCTTTTAGTATATAGTTCAAGATTTCAGTCAAGATCATGGCAGTTTCAAACACACAGAGAATGATTGCAAACTGTGAATGATGTAAACAAACAGAGCATTAAAATAAGCAAGTTTGGAATTAAATAAAGAACACCAGATAGCGGGACACAGTGAGAATATGAATAAGAGCAGGACAAAACAAAGACACTGCAGAGTTTAAAATAGCACAGAAAAAATGAAACCATAGGACAGAAGAATGTTTCAGATAGCTAAATAGCTATTTCTGTATGATTCTTGATTTCTGCACAGGTCGTTTCATCCACTTAAGTAAATTGCTACGTAGGACTAAATTAGACTGAAGGTGGAATGTCTGACTATTGCTTGTCTTCTATTTGTGATACTTCTGGGTTGAGATTGCAACACTAAATAAGCCTAAGTAGATTCCAAATTTTATTACTTACATCATAATCAATCACAAAACTGACATTTGGTGGATCTGCCAGCAGAGGAAAGGTTACTAAACTGCATAATTCCTCATCTTCACATCCAATACTTCAATTGCAGAAGCACATCGATTTTCCTCTGGCAGCATGAAAAGCCAAAATGAGTGAAAATATGAAATATGCATTTTGCAGCTGAAGACAGAGGATGTTGCCCAGAGTGGACAAATGCGAATAGAGCTGTGCCATCTTTCTGCACCTGATGGACTTCGATAGTTGACCTGTCGTCATGATGACAATAGCTGACCATCACCACGAAATCGAGTGATTGCATTCCAGAATTATTTGTCCTAGGATTCGTGCTGGTATTTGCCCAGATGTGGATTTCTCCACATGCAGCAACCCAGCTTAACGGCATTTGATAAAAATAATCGCTTGGATGCAGAGTACATCCGTTCGAGGTAGGGTGCACTGTTTGTCATCGGTCATGGATTCTGTGAGATATTTGGATGGGGTGAGCAGCAAGGGTGAGGCGCCTAAGTGCATTGGGAGATTGTGCCACGGGTTCACAGAATATGAAATAAATCAAAGGATCATGATTGGATTAAGGAAAACAGACCAGATAAATGAAGCACTAAGAAAAATTTTGAGCAAACAATCTCCTTTGGCTCTTATTCCGAAGTACACATAATTTAGAATACTCTCACTCAACATCATACACCGAAAATTAATAATGGTCGCCTTGAACCCCGTCAAACCACAAGTTTAGGACTTATATTATCTAAAAATATAATTACATTATGGTGATCCCAGACATGCTGCACACTTACAAACACTTAGCATTTCAAATGACAAATTTACAAACATCACACTTCCTGGCATCATTGTTTGGTTAAACTTAAGCACGAAGCTGTAAACTTTGACTAATAAACTGCATTTGTTTTATCGTCAATAGCTCTGTCTTGGTCAGTTTGAACACAAAGTCGAGTAATTATCAAAACTCAGCATTGAATTAGAATAGCTCCTAAATTGAGATTTCCAATAAGCAAAGAATGAATGTTTCTGCCATACTATGAATCTGAAACTCCCCAAGATGTTATGTGTACAAAACAAAAACTCCAAAACATAAAAGTTCACTACATTTTAAAATGAAAGGGCTGCTGGAGAGGCAGCAAAACAACATTTGAGTGGCTGTGCCATTCAGTAGCACTAAAATTTAATCCAATTGTAACAAATCTTTATGCCTCATTAACTCCAATCTGAATGGCAAAGTCGTTAAATCCCTTGGCATAAAATTTAATTAAATAAACTTAAGAATGATATCTTGGCATTTTCAGTATCGTAATCTACTGACCATACAGCTGCTAATTGACTCTGCAGTTCCAATCTACTTTAAGTGAGCTCCATTGACAAGCAAATTCCTTTAAGAAAACTAGAGCCTTTGGCTAGTTCAACTCTGCTATTTCTGAGGCAAGATAATGCACAGAAGAAATTCTGCATCATTTTCATAACTGCCTGTGGCTTCTGATTATACGCTGATTTGTAAAAGTATTTAAAATACAAGTATAAATACTTAATAACAAAAGTATTTAAAATACTACTTTTTCATACAAGTATTTAAAATACAAGTATTAAATACTTGCTCAGAAAAAGTATATTAAATACTAAATGCAAATACTTCGAATCTGAGCACACACATATATTTATATACTATATATGCATACGCAATTGAAGATCAAACTCTTAACATAATTGTAAACACCAGCAGAAACGTGTATAGTTCAGAATTCTAAACAATATTTCCCGTAGAATCGATGATGCGGTGATGCGATGATGCGGTGATGCGATGTTTGTCTGACCCCG
>JAQFXW010002185.1:0-13466 GCA_034693945.1 Dendrobaena attemsi
ATAAGGGTTCCTCTGAAACGGGCCACCTACAGTACACACACACACACATAAATATATATATATATATATATATTATACATATATATTATATAATATATATGGCCATATTGGCCTACAATCATATAAACCAGCGGTTCTCAATCTTTACGGAGTCAAGGACCACTTAGAAAGTCTTCCCTGTCGCTGAGGACCACCGTACAGATTTTCGACCACCGAACCTACCTAAATTTCTTACAAAAATGTTGACGACTATTTTCAAAAACATGCAATATTCATAAATAAATTCTCCTTCGAAAATCAGGCCTACTGGTGAAATTGTTTAGTGAATAATGACATTTTCCCATAGACCTACTTTTCCTCTTTCAAGTGAAAACTATAACATTTCTTAATGAAAACCAGTAGTCTACATTTTCAAAATTCGGATGATTTTTAAATTGTTCCAATAAAAAATATCTTATTCTATGGCCTGCTCGCGGACCACCAGGCACATGGACTCGGACCAACAGTGGTCCGCGGACCACAGGTTGAGAACCTCTGATATAAACAGCATTTCATTTTCAAATAGGGATATATTGAAAACATTATTCATTTCATTCATTCATTTCGAAAATTTATATAGCGCCCTTTCAATGAACCTACTTAGAGGCCATTTAGCTGAAGCTCATCTTCGCCGACCAAGGCCGCAGCTGTTTATTCAATCTGGGGCAAGTCGACAAGTAAGCTTATAGAAGCGCTTCTTCTGCAGTTTATCATTAGTCCTCTTGTGCATCTAGGCGGATTAGGCCTATTGGCCTAAAAGGCTGCGCGTGTCACGAGAAGTCTATGCTCACATAGGCAGGATGTAATGACTAATTACGATATTTTTAATATTTAATTAATTTTTTTATTTTGGTGGTGTAGCCTTTAAACACTCAAAACACTCTCTGCCATGTCTACGAAATGACTAAACAGAAGTGTAACATCAGTTTATCTTAATTGACCAAACGTTAAACAAAACATTTAACTTAAATTAGGCTACAGGCGTTACGTATCATTCTTCTTAACCTTTTATTTATGTTAGATAATTAACCAATCAAATTGGTCAATCGTGATTTTTATCCATCTTCTTAACGGTCTATAATTTATAGTCTCCAGATTACATCACATGTAGTCTATAACCTACAACAAATTGTGTAACAGTTAAAGTAAAATAATATCAGTTTAATTCCATACAATTATTGAACATGTAAGACAATGGGATAGGCCTATAATGATTACAATTCAAACGAGGTCTAATGTATGTATTATTTAATATTTACTATTGCAAATAATTTAATAGAAAAATATTGCAAAATAGCATCATCATGAATATTCGCTATAGATGATTTTTCAGTGTATTCAATTGCCAAGGATCGTGATGCGGTAGACTGCAAGGAAAATGCAATATCATTCAGACTGCTTGCTATCACTACAATCATCATTCTATTTTCCCTAAAATCTTTCCCCATGCACATCGCGTTTACCCCAACTCTTCCCCCAGTGCACTGTCGCGTCCTTCCCCAAATGCCATCGTTTTCCTCAGACTGATTCCTTCTGCTCCTACTCTTACCCCTCCTTTACTTCCGTCTGCTCCACAAACTCCTTGTCCTGCCATCCTCATATTATATGTCATTCCCCCTCTCTTCCACCCTTCCCCGTTATACTTATGACAGTACCACTCCTGAAGACCATAACTGCAGCTGGTAACGACCAGCGGTGCTTCCGCCTTTAACGCTTCCTTAGGCCAATTGATGGCAACGAATTCAGATGGCATTCCACCCCGTAAGAGTGACCTATAACCCCTATACCCACCCACCCAATCCTCATCCAGCAGTGTCTTCCACTCTCTGCCCCCGTTTCCTTCCTGTTTTTATTCCTCCCATTTCCATAAGTTGCATATATCCGCCTTTCCATCTCCTCGCATCCATCTCTCTGTTGCATGGTACTTACTATCCAGCCATCTCTAGCTCTACACATGCAGTCTACAATGTTGTACACGCATCCATTATTTTGTATGTTTCACATTGCATCTGTAGTCTGTACACCTGTATTAGCATGCAGTGTGATGAATATCACATACAGTTGTTATTTCATATTCTTATCTACCTAGCTAGCTACTTACCTAGGTACACGTACCTACATCTACCTATACCTACCTACTTACCTACCCACTTACCTATGACTTCTTCCTATACTTGTGTGCTTACATGTACCTACCTGCTTTCTACCTTCCTGCCTACCGATATACCTACCTATCTACCTATTTGCATAGGTACCTACGTCTATACACCGAGTACATACTTAACTATTCATCTTTACGTATGCCTACCTACTTACCAATCTACCCACATGTACCTTTTTAGTTACCTACCAATATCTAGAAAAGATTACACGCGTGTACACTTCAGCAGACAATTATTCATACATAACTGCATGCACGCAAAGTGCCACACAAATACATAGGGCCTAATATTATGCATAACTGCCAGGCGGCGGGATCGATGTTTTCAACAAGAGTGTAGGCCTACACAGTCAGAGCAAGGAGAGAGATTTCTAAGTTCTTTAAAGTAGGTCGAGCAACCACTGCCACAATTCAGGACTTTGTGACAAATGCATGCATTAGTCGCTTAACAATTGTCTCCAAACACTCAACGAGCATATTATCGAATCGATTCTTAGCGCAACCGGTACAGTTTTACCGATCTTTCGCGGTCGGACTAATTACCTGGCGAGCGTCGACGCATTGTCTTAATGGACCGAGTGGTCGTAGTCGTCGTTGGGACCGGTTCAGTGGAGTTCCAAGCGGCGATGGGGAGCACTTGCGCCGGCCGTGAAAGACATGTCACGCCACCGGTGGGAAGCTGCAGCGAGAAGGGAACGGCAATTATCTCTTGGGCACGAACATTGGGGGGGGACCGTGTATTCGGTCGATTGTTTATGCAATGCAACGGTTCTGCGTCCTTTGTGAGCGTCTCCATAATACGCAGACTTCGATTGGCTGTGATGGTGACAGAGAGGCAGAGAAGCCGTGACTCCAAACAGAGGGCGTAACCGTCTGAACAACTATAGGTGTGTTTATTCGAGGCATGCATAATTATGCTGGCCGTGAAACAAGCCATGTACGAATAAGCCATATTGCAGTCTCTCCAATGATGCCCCGTTGACATGCAGGACACACAGATGTAGGTCTACTACTACTATTAAATCCACACTATACAGAATTATATATTATTATAGAGAGAGATGTGCGTATATATCTTTTTTATCTACGTGTATTACATACGAGTTGCAATTCTGTATATTTATTTATCGAACCGAGTGTATCCCATACACATCCCTTTTTGCGACTACAGATTTAATAACGAAAAGTAGGCCTATACAAATTTCATACTCCTCTATTCAGGTGCTAGCTCCCAAGATCCAGGAGCATCTTTTTTCGACATGCATTTCTATGAATTTCATGCAGAGAAATGACTACCAGCACTGAACGCATTGAGGCTGAATTTTCTCTGAGAGTGGCCTGGATCAGACAAAAGCAAAGGAACTCTCAAGTCAACTAAGGCATTTCGTAATTTATTTATTTTATTTATTTATTCACACCTTTAAGTCTTCCTACTCAGAGGCGGTCCCGACTATAGCCAAGAGGGTGTGTGTCGGAGTTTACACGCCGAAGCGCCACGAGCAATTGTGAGTGAAGGACTTGCTCAAGGCGGGTGGGATTCGAACCTGCAACCCTCCGGATGCAAGGCGGCGACCTTCACCACTACACTACCGCACCCCATATTAAATAATTATCTTGATCCTTCAATGAAGTGGTTCACCACTTAACAGTCCACCACTTCAAGAGTTCTGACATTTTATATAATTAGTCTGCAGGAGTTGGAGTTGGCCTAGTGCCTATCACTAAAGTGGTTTAAGGTAATAGGTCTATGTGTAATGATACAACTCGATTAACATTACGCAGTAGAGGTTCGGTCCTCGTTTTATTATAGTAGTAGACATAGTAGGCCTATTAGATCAACGACAATGTAGGATAACAGAAATCATTAGCGTCGTCCTCCTATTTTGCACAGACTTTGGACTGACACTACCAGAGAACGAGCAGTGGGCGATCATGGTGAAGCGGAATAGGTATCGATGCCATTCTATTGTCTTAGATTTGAGATTGGTATTGTGGGACGTTGTGGCGCAGTGGGATTAGTCGTCGCCTTGCATCCGAAGAGTCGCGGGATCGATTCCGACCCAAGTCTCACACGTAGGAATCTTGAGGAAGTCCTTCACTCACAATTGATACCGTTGATCGGCGTGTTGCCTAAACTCCGACACCCCAGACTGTAGTCGGGACCGCCTCCGAGTGGTAGTAGACTTGAAGGAGCGGTAGTATAGAAGTGCGTGTGTGAGTAAATAAATAAATAAATAGAAAGTATAAGATTATTGTCTGAGATTGCAATAGGTATCTATAGGCCTACATGCAGTTTGCTGTCTCAGATTGCATAGACTTATAAACGAAACAAGTCCACCGAGAATCTACCCTCTGAGACTGAGTGCTTCGGGACAAAGGAGTAGCACACGGGGATGAATACTGAGCCAGTAGTGTGTCCGCAATGTGGGGCCATTTGTCACGCGATTTAATAGCTATTACAGCTGGCGTTGTTGTTGTTCCGACCGCGCATGCGCTCGGTGAATGAATCTGCGGACGGTGTAGATAGCGCGGCGCTATATAAAAGAGAGCTGAATGAGACGAATTGCGTGACCCGAATAGCAATGTCTCTGATTTGAATTATATGCCCAGATATTCCGTCTCATCTCGTTCCACTTGACAATACATGCTGCCGGACATTCTTTACGCCTTCCGAAAGCTAATTGGTGGAGAATTTAAGGTCGATGCATTTACTCTGGATTTGGTAAAGAGACTTAGCTTACAGAAGAAAGAGAGTTCTAATTGTTGTCGGATTTAAGTAATTTATACATGATTTATTAAATTATCACTATTGACAAAAAGGGTGTACAATTGCATGAAATATCACATAGGCCTAATTTCAATTCACAGCATCACATAGGGGCCTACATAAGACGTCAAAGTCAAACACTTCATTATATATCATTGTTATATAATATTACAGCGTTGCACTTTCTAAATTGCACTTAAGTTAACTATCACCTAATATCATATATCACATACTATAACATTAGAGATTGTTGCCATACATAGACCTTTGTGGGGCGCGGTAGTGTAGTGGTGAAGGTCGCTGCCTTGCAACTGAAGGGCTGCGGGTTCGAATCCCACCCGCCGCGTAAGGACCTTTAGCAAGTCCTTCACTCACAATTGCTGAAGCGTTTCGGCGTGTAAAACTCTGACACACCCTGGGGCTGTAGTCGGGACCGCCTCTGAATAGTAGTGGACTGCAAGAGGCGGTATAGAAATACACACATACATACATAATATACCTCTTTAAATACAATACCTTACATAGTAAATTACACCCTGAAGTGGAGGAAAGGCTTCTACTCCGCTGCTTGTCATTCTATAGTGGTTGCCTTTGTTTTGCAGTTGGGTAAATCTTTGGACCTTGATCAGTACGACTTAGCAGAAGAACTTTGCGAACTTGGACTAGACGTGCTGAAAGAGGCGCTCATGGCTCGCGGCATGAAATGTGGTGGAACTCTGAAGGAAAGAGGAGACAGGCTTTTCTCCGTTAAAGGAATGGATGTCAGTGACATACCAGCTGTATTGTTGGCAAAGCCTGCGAAGAAGAAATAAAGAATGCAGAGTACCTGCTTTTGACAGTTTTACAGTAGACTGACACAGCGGTGTGAGTTGTATTATTTCGAGTGAACAATGAGATGGGATTACAACTATTACATGTATGTTATTTACCTTGATGTTTGCTGTAAATCTGTTCAGGGCCGCATTAAGGCTAGTGTGGGCCTGGGTGCCATGATTACCATCATTACAAAGGTCCCCTCTAACAGCAATCGGTGTAGCACGCGTAATGATGCGTATATTTACAATATGTCTACGAAATATAAACCCGGTACTGTGGCATCGCCTTAATGTGGGAAGTTGACAAAAATGGCCTGACTATAGGCCTGCTGATTCAACTACTTTGTTTTACAATATACACATGCAGAGCCTTATTATTGTGTGCTCTCATAGCTGACAGCTGTAGACAAACTGCTCAATAGACATACATTCTAATTCACCACATGTTTTGACTTGAATTGTTGTAAATAGACAAGTAGGCAATTGCCTGGCCATCAGAGGAGAAGGCTTTGGGTCCAAAGATCCACCTAGGATGCTTAGCGAGGTGTACAGGCTCACCAGGAACAACCGGCTAACACCTAAGGGTGAAAGAGGCCATTACATAGGCCCACCGGTTTCCTTACCCTGCCGGGAGATGATTAGTGAAGACCCATCAATCCGTCATAATTTATAGGGCCAAGACACCAAAAGAGGGCCTCATCGTAACCAGCGTAAGTATAGGCCTACTAACTCTATCATGCTTAAATGTATCAGTATTGTATCTTCTATCTCCATCTTTCTGTCAAAAGCTGCAATAATTATGTTGTAAGGATTCAATACTTTAATGCAATTAATTGTGGCCTGATCAATGCAGTTGGTTTCGGGATATAAAGAAATTTTCTTTATATCTGGAAACCAACCTGCACTGATCAGGCCACAATTAAGAAAAGTTTGTTTTCTTCAAAAACCAATTGAGAACCACGGATGAAGTGGTTTGAGAATAGCTAAAGACATTGTAAAAGAAACTTAGTTGAATTTCTTATGAAGTTCTTCTATAGACCTGAATAATTATTTCTACAACAATTTTCAAAAGACATTACATGAGACTTTTAATGATAACAACTTATACACAGGTCCGACTGTTCACAGACGACGACTAGACTTGCTTGACTAACACATGTAAAACAAAATATGCAAAATAAATAAAAACATTAAGACAATGTGCATTTAAAATCTGAATAAGAGACCAGCAATAGTAAAAATGGGAAGGTTTAAAATTAAATTACTAGATACAATACGAACAAATACGCACGTGATCTAACAGAACTCAGAAACAACGTATACAACAACGGCATAAAAAGATATGCTTGAGAATGGAATTCATACGAGACACTGCAATTGAAGCTTGTCCCTCACAGCTGTTAGGTAGTTCAATTCATTTACCTAGTGCCTTCTCATCGTGACACCAAGGCATCTTGCATGGCCGTAAGAACCTACCGGAGTAACAGGACTTATACACATTTTAAAGATCCATAACTATACTCAGAGTAGCTCAAAACTAAATTATAAATAGTGTAGAACTCATAAAATTGTGCAAGTACGCAATTTAAATCGGAGACTGTCTGATACAGGAACACATCAAGAAAGCTTTACCATAGTTTGACTACTGCTTCCTTCAGCAGGCTTGTTCCTCACAGCCCAATAGCGCCCTTTAGTGGATCTCTTGAAAAGGCACTATTATAAATTCTCAGGTGAAAGGTGAATCTCACAACACTATGGATTGTATGCAGACGCTCATGCGTTGAAGCCTTGTGTTTTTTGTACTATAAAATGGTTATAATAAATTCCAAATATCTAATGCCACGTTAAAGCCAAGTGCTTATTCAACAGCGCTATAGAAGGAAGGCGACGTGCCAAAAACAATGACGACTTAAGCCCTGTAACAAAGCCATGTTCTCCTTTCCGCAATCCCAAGCAAGGCGTCACATAAACTCCATAGTCAGGAGAAAGTTATGTTACTTTACTACACACTTATCATGCCTGTTTCCTGAAAAACAGTCTACTTTCAGTACTTCTTAGCCGGGACATAAACAAGCTAGAAAAATTATGCTGTTCAATTGTAACACAACCAGGTTTACATATATGTGCTTTTGACAATCAGCCCCAGCACTGATACGGTCCACTGGTGGCTAGCTTTGGTTGAATCCACTTGGTAACCATGGTTGTGGTGGTCAGGGTATGGACGTTGTTGACGGGCGCAGTCCAAACACATCCCCTGGTTGGTGGTAGGTAATTGACTGCATACAGTTCCCTGTTGTTACCGCCCTGAGATGAGCCGGACTCGCAGGCGGCCGGCGGTTCGCTCACCCGATGGAATTCGTCTGGCGAGTCACGGTGCTCCTCCACAGATATCGCTTCCTTCTCGACAAAGCCCGCTTTCTCTTGCTTCACTACTTTGTCCGCCTGTCTGTTTCCGTGGTTCGGATGGTTGAGGTGCTTGTGCTGGTAGAAGATCAAAGCGATCCTTGTCGGAGCAAAACGATTGGGGTTCTTGAGAGCCGTGGTGGCGTGCACCTCGCGCTTGGCAACCTCAAAGAACACGGATCCATGAGTAAGTGCAATGGCGACTCCGCCAACGTTGGCGTCTTTGAAGAGGTGTTCGCTATCGGTCTGGATTTCACGGCGCGAGTCCGGACATCCATCGGGTTTCAACTTGGAGCCATTTCTGTTTGCTGCATCTTTACGCATCGAATCTTCTTTCTGGTTCTTTTCTGCGGCGCTGTTCGCATGAAGATACTGTTGATAGTAATCGTTCGAGTTGAGACAACCGTCGGCGTAATCGATATCTTCGTCGCCGTTGAGCAACTGAAGAAATCCACCGCACTTCTGCGGGTAACCAGTTGATGTGTTTGCCGATGACGTCGATGGTGGTGGCTGAGAAGTGCTGCCTTCATCTGCCGAAGCCATCTGCTGGCCAGCGAGTTCATTCAACGCTATGTTGCGTTCGCTAACTGTCATGTCATTGCTCTGAGCCAATAGAATTGGTTTCACATTTGATGTTATTATCTGCTGCCCACTTGAGACCGTCATCGTCGATTGACTAGTTGATACATTAATCGGAATCTGAGATCGATCACAAGTTGAATTTACCGTTACGAGATCACTGTCTTGAGACCCTTTGTTGTCATGGTTTCTGAGATTGTGCGAATCCCCTTCGACTCTATTCATCCACTGGTTGCTGCTGCTGCTGCCACCGACATCCATCCCATCACCTTCCACATCACCAACGGTCCAGAGCATCTGCTGTTGTTTTTGCAGCTGAGCACCACCTTCGTTCTTGCTGGGCCAGGAGCTGAACCGCTCCGCTGCGTCCGAATTAGGCTGAGAACCAGACACGCTCTGGTTGAGCAAAGTCCGCTGTTCATTTGTCATGGCACTGTTGCCATCTGAATACAGACCGTACAAGAGGCTGCTACTCACAGTGCCATTGCCACTCTTGACGTCGCTAGTTTCGTCCGAAATGGTGCCGACATAAACTGAATCGACGGAAGTTACTCGAGCTTCTGCCGCATCGACAGTTACATCAAACCCTTCGCCAATGGTTCTCGTACCACATGATATTGTGTCACCGTGTGCTTCCTTTGCTAGCTGAGCAGCGTCACTCTTTGTACATTCATCTTCCTGGTCTGAACCCTGCCTGCCGAGCTCTGTTTTGGAGCCTTTCTGAGCAGCTTCCAGTGACTTCTGTGAGGTTGCTCTCGCGCTCCTCGACGGTCGCAGCCTCTTGCGGGGAACCCCTGCCACCACCTTCTTCTGGATCTTTTCCGCTGGAACACCTCGTGCTTTGGACTTGTTCCTGTAGTTTCTCCGTGGTTGGCAGTTTGTCCTCTGCTGTTGAATCCTCATAACAGAAGGAAACTTCGTAAGGCACTCAACCGCACCAGCTACGACCTTAGCATGCTGACCGTCAACACTATCGAACTCATCCGTTGAATCCATGATGTACAATGGTAGAACATGTAACTGTTCATCCTCAGGCTTTCCTTGAGACGACTTGTGCCTGGTGAGCGTCACAACCTATCCATCAAACAAAACAACATCGACAGTCAAAAACTAGTAAACATAACATAGTGGCAAGTTCAAAATTGTCCAAGTAATATTAACTGCACATGATGTTCAATTCAAGATATAAGTACCAAAATACCATACTACTGCCAATCAATCAAAAGAAACCATAAATTCAAAGACTACAGTTTCGGTCTAAAGGTGCACATATCAACAGCGATATTGAGTGAGTTAGTGACATCATTGGTGCCAGAAAGCTATGAACACCCAGCAGTTACAATTCTCTAGCATAAAAGTGAAATACTATAGACAATTAATTGTTCAATTCAGAAACTCTATGTCTCACAACCAACTTTTCTAATATTTACCAGAAGAGGCAAAAGTCCTAGATAATTCATAACCAATACCATTCTATAATTCCATAGATACAACTTAGAAGTTCAGATATAATCTCCATATTATCAAGGCCGTAGACAGAGGGTGTTTTGGGTGTTTAAACACCCCCCCGAAATGAAAAAATGGCAATATAAAAGTTTGTTTTTAGTGTGAAAAGGTTGGAAAATACGAGTTTTTGGGCGTAAAACACCCCCGAAATGAAATAATGTAAAAGACCCCTGAAATGAAATAATATAAAAGAAATTTCTGTAGGATGTGGAAAACACCCCCGAAACAAAATCCTAGCTACGGCGTTGTATATTATTATGTACTTCAAGCAGCATGTTAATTAAATACATCTTCCATATTAAATACTCTTAAACAGTTGATCATTCATATTATTCTGTTCAACCATACTTGTAAGCAAGATCATCTATCTGTCAGAGCAATGGCATATTAATTAGTCGTTACAATCAACATACCGCAACACATCCATTCTGCATGTTATTGATATCTTTGTGAGAATGGGTGCAATAGTCGACAACAGCAGTCACGCCGGACCATGGATTCAGCCTCCTGTTGCCAAGACGACAGTCATTCGCCTCACTTCCGGCCTGTGTCTAATGAAAACAGAAATTAACATCCACTGAAGACAAACTTCAGAAAACTACATGAGAACAACATGTCGCAGTATTCATTTATTATCAAAGAATAGAGAAACAGCAAGACATATCACATCTGTTTGTATTTTCATAGAACATGTAAAATCAGTAGAGTAATTATTACAGAATATATGGCAGGCAATGGTGAAAAAAGTTGAACAGAATATAATTAATATATTTAGCAAGGACACGGGATTGCTTCCACTACCCTCCCAAAGGTAGACTCAGCCTTCATTTCGCTAGATAACAATGATAAAAAGAACACTGTCTTCTGTTGGCCCAATACAAATATGCAGTTACAATCACAATCGGATGCACTGCTTTCTCACCTGGTTGCTGAACGAGTCAGGTGCAGCTCTGGCGTAAAGGGGAGTGATGTCGGACGCAAGCTGATTGAGACACTCTTCCAACCGTTCCTCCTGCAACAACAACAATAACGGATGATGGACTAAACTGGTCAGCTCAAGAACTACATTTTACAGGGAGAATGAGGGAAGAAGGCTACTTGAGTTGTTCCTCTTTTTAGCAGACCACTTCAGAGGAAAGAGAAATGAAGCCTTCGGCTGGCTATGGATGGCACGGACAGATTACACCTTACCGCAAATCCCCAGCAAATCTCTTTAAAAGCAGACACCTTTCTATCTAAAACAGAATCCATGTAGGTATCGATCTGATTGCAGTATTTCACATTCTAAGCAACTCAAGAACACCTCTCATTAAGACAATACAAAGAAGTGTAATTTTAAGTTATAATAAACAGCACTGATCGCAGGTTTGGTTATGAAAATGGCCATCCAGTATTTACCAATAAGATCACATTGGCAAAAAAAAAATTATTACCGCATCAAAATCAAGAAGATTTTAATCACTCTGGCTAACAACAAGACTACCAATCTCAACGCAACCTTGACTAATAACAGCTGCACTGTCAAGATCAAAGTAATGTGCAATTGTGCATATATTCCAAACTGTATACCACCCAAAAACATAAAAAATGAAGACTACATGTGACCTACAGTAACTAAGTCATGTTTATTCACATTAAAAACTTTTCCCACTAATCAGACATTCGAAACGATGTATACGCTAGAAACCTCTTGTTGCCTTTTCAGCCGAAACTTGCGCGGTGCAGAGCTCTTAGCAAACTTGCATCCGTTGTAGAACATGCTCCACGAACATCCAAAGGTGAATGAGGCACCACCTATTGATGAATCCCATCCCTGGCAGCAACACGTCTTTCTGAAAACCAAATAACACTCAAATTGAATAAATAGAGACATTTCAGAGTGAAAGATAATCCTTCTGTTTCCCTAAGGAAACTAACCAGCTTGCATCGGGGCCTGCAAAACAACACGTTTTTGTAAACAAAACAAAATAATATATTCGTTTCTTTAACCTCACAATGACAAACCGCACTGTGTTTACAAGTACAAGTTATACAAAATACGGCCTGCACAGCACGACACGCAGGTCGGCTTGACAGCAGGTTCGACTTAAACTACTGGCCCAAGTGCTGGAACACTCCTGGTATGGCCAAACCAGGAGTGGGGATGGGCGATCTTATTTTCCGACTGACACGAGACAAACCTCACAACAGAAAGCGCCTTAGGCAGCTAACAGAAACTTTAAATAAATTACTGCCCCGTGTGGGAATCGATCCCATGCTGCCAGATCAGTACTCAGCTTATCCACCAACTGCTCTCACATCTAAGCTATGGACCCACCCCAATTATGCCTTGCCTTGTTAACGATAACAAAATTTAACAACTTACTACAAGATTGAGCAAGCAAAGTATTCTAGAAGTATCTAACTAACGACGAATTGTTGAAGTTACATTACACTACAACAAAAACTAATACCCAAAACTGAATCCTCAACCCAACATATTTTTCTGAACACTGCAATCTGAAAAGCCTACCATTATAGAAAAAGTTTGGATAATATTTAACTTGGCCTGGGTTGGGAGCGCCTCTGAGTAGGAAACTTGAAGGTGCACTAAAATTAAAATTAAAATTAAAATTTGTTTAACTGATTGATTGAACTACTTTTGTAAGACTGCTTTGTGAAACAAATCACTCACTGGTCATTACTACCGCAGCGTCTTTCCGTATTCAGTCCATGCAGAGATAATGTCTGAGACAAGTAATCGTACAGATTGTCTGATCGCTTTGCATCTGAGATTCCTTCCCAAACGACGATTCCAACGACTAAGACGGCCCTATCGCACGTATGGCCCGGGCGTTTGCGGACTAGACACAGTACCTTCTCTTCATCACCAGAACGCCTTATAATCTACAACAATTTTGTCCGTTCATTGATTATTCTATTTACAGCTCCTAACACGCACACAATGATATTGAACTTCTACCTAAGGTCCATATGAATGCTTGCTTGAGATGCTGAGAAAAACAAACTGACATTACAAAAGTACCAAGTGTGAACTGCAAAAGATGGTCTTTGCAAAAAGGGAATCCCTTTCCATTGATGAGTATGCCTTAATGAAAGTTTATGAATATGAGTTAGGACCAGTGATATTTTCGTGAACTGTAATAGAAACTGTAACGGAAATTATGAATTTCCGTTAACGGTAACGGAAATTATT